>JAAEAF010004477.1:0-90079 GCA_011037195.1 Triatoma infestans | reverse complement strand
TTTATTGTGGTCATGTCAAATTTTCGAACTGTAATTTTCACAAAAATACATGATTTGAGATTTTCTAAGTTTGAAAAAAATGTGTTTAGTGAACTGATCCATCACTTTGCACTGAGGTTGTGTTTATGTGTGTGTGTGTGTGTGTGATTTAAACAAAATATCTCAAATATAAAAAAAAATCACAAGCAGTTCAAACTTGTTATGCCATTTTGCTCTCTTCTCTTCCATTGACCCGCTGCGCCTGGTCTAGATCGTTGCTCTTATATTTAATCGTAGGATCAACAACAAACGCAGATGAACTGTTTTTTGTTTTTTTATCGAAAGCGACCATATCTGCGTATCTTGAGGCGCCGTCCGTATCAAACACAGTAGACCTTACTCATAGCATACATATCCTTTTTCATTAAGTTGCTATAATGAACATACGTTTGATATGACGGTGTCAACGAGTGATGAGAAGCATATTGTTCGGAAATTTCCCAAGCACCTACGTATTTAGCGAGCCCAACAATTACACGCATTATCTGGTTGCCAACTCCTGGCTCGTCCTGGCGAGGTCCAGCATAATTACAGCTCAGTTTCAGTGCATTAGTCTATTCAGATCTTGATAGTAATAGTATTTCACAAATCAATTTGTTGCTGTTAAGTGATGTATGTAAAATGCTGGACATCATAACCGCAAATTGTCCACTAATCGAACACACTTTTCTCTTAATACGTACTTATATAAAAACATCCCTAACAAAGCTACTTTTATTTTACTTTCTTTTACTCCTAGTAAAAGGAAGTATTGTAATCGTGAAGAATTTTCGATTTTCAGTTTTCACCGGAAATATCCGTTTTGAGGTCCCCTGAGTCCAAAAAAGTGGTTGTTTTTAGCAAATGGTCTGTGTGTGTGTGTGTGTGTGTGTATATTATATATGTGAACACCATAGCTCAAAAACGAAAAATCGAAGAAAGTTCAAATTTGATATTCCGTTTGGGTATCACCATAGGATCCGACAGTAGGTCAGCGTTCAAAATTCCTCAACCGGAATTACCACTTTACTAGTTTTTTCGTTTACGTTTTTGGGATTTTCTTAAAAATGGCTCCAACGATTTTCTTCAAACTTGGTATATCAACTACACATACTAACGGCTATAACTTTTATTTAAAACATTTCTCCGGGAAAATTCATTTAAGGGCACTTCTGGGGGAGGAGTGGGATTAGGTTTTCATCTTATCTGCTTTTCAGTTTATTAGACAATTCTGTCATCTAAATAATGTTAATTAGAATTAAATATGTTGGTGAAATTCCAAGTTTGAAAAAATCGGATAACCGCAAGTGCGTTTACTTTACCACTTTACTAAATTATTTTTTTCACTTTTTCGCAATTTTTTTCAAAAATCGCTAAGACGATTTTCTTGAACTTCGTATATAAACTAAACATACAAAGATCTACAACTTTTATTTAAAACATTTCTCTGGTAGGTTTATGATTTTCCCTTGAGTGCTATCATAGTTGATTATACAATTCTATCATCCAAAGAAAATTAATTAGAAATAAATAGATGGCTAAATTCCGAGTTTGAACGAAATCAGTAAACCGGAAGTGCGCTTTTACTGAACAGTTTTTTTTTTCAGTTTTCGACAAATTTCATTAAATTTGGTTCACAAAGTATAAAATTTGTCAATTATCATTCTGAGAACTGGAGTAAGAGAAAGTTGTGTGAGTATTTTACACCAAACTTTTTTTGAATTTGGATAATACAGAAAGGAAGGTCACTGGAGACTATGTTTTACTTGATTTAGAAAACTCAAATTTGCATCTCCATTTCAATATTTTGGTGGATATTAAAATGAATTCTTAAAATGATTGCAAAAATGCAAGTTTTTTTTATGTTCTCCCACATAATACACTTACCATCTATGTATCTGTATATAAATCGGTGCATATATATATTATCTGTCAATAGAGTATACAATTCAGTGTATTAATAAACTTTTGTTGATACCCATTTAGTCATTTACCCATCTATAGTAGCAGATAGGTCGAAATGTCAATATTTTACTGAATACCTCGACAGAGGTTAATATCCTAACGAACTGATTTTAAACTAAATATCTACATTTTTTACTTTCTCTTACTCCTAGTAACAGGAAGTATTGTAATCGTGTCAAATTTTTGATATCGTCCCCTGAGAATTTTTGACCTCGTCTCGATATCGTGTCGTAATTTTTGAGGTCCCCTGAGTCCAAAAAAGTGGTTTTTAGCAAATGGTTTGTGTGTGTGTGTGTGTGTCTGGGTGTATGTATGTGAACAGCATAGCTCAAAAACGAAAAATCGTAGAAAGTTCAAACGTGATCCCATATTACGTTTAGGTATCACCATGGGATCTGACGGTGCGTTATGTGTCAATATTCCTCAACCGGAAGTACGACTTTACTAGTTGTTTTTGCGATTTTCGCAAAAATGGCTCCGACGATTTTCTTTAAACTTGATATATCAACTACATATACAATGAGCTATAACTTTTATTTGAAACATTTCTCCAGGAAAATTCATTTAAGGGCACTTCTTGGGGGAGGGGTGGGGTTAGGTTTTCATCTTTAACTGCTATTTCAGTTTATTAGACAATTCTGTCATCTAAATAATGTTAATTAGAATTAAATATGTTGTTGAAATTCCGAGTTTGAAAAAAATCAGATAACCGGAAGTGCGTTTGTTTTGACACTTTACTAAATGATTTTTTCATTTTTTCGCGATTTTCTCTAACATGGCTCCGACGATTTTCTTGAAACTTCGTATACAAAATAAAATTGCAAAGATCTACATCTTTTATTTAATACATTTCTCTGGAAAAATTCATGTAAAGTCAATTTTAGGGGGGGATGAGGTTGTAGCTTCGCCTAAAGTGGTATCATAGTTGATTATACAATTCTATCATCCAAACAAAATTAATTAGAAATAAATAGATGGCCAAAATTCCAAGTTTTAAGAAAATTGTAAGCCGGAAGTGCGCTTATACTGAACAGCTTTTTCAGTTTTCGACGAATTTCGTTATATTTGGTACACAAACTATAACATTTGTCAATTTTAATTTTGAGAACAGGAGTAAGAGAAAGTTGTGTGAGCGTTTCACACCAGATTTTTTTACTAATGACTATTTTCACTTTGTTTTCTTACTTGTAAGAGAAATATTGCAATTTTATCAAATTTTAAAAATTAGGTATTTATAGGAATTATATTTATAATTTAGTCACCTTGAATACAGAATGAAAATTTTAGTGAATGATGAGAAGTTCTGACATGTAACATGACATTTTTATTATTGTTATTATTTTTTTTTTTAAGGCACGAATAAATTCTATTCTTGATAACAAATTGATAAAACAATGGATTCCGTATAAACAGTCAAACAAATTGATAAAACAGTCAAATTAAATTCCGTACATTATCAAATTAAATGTTTTAAAAACATTTTTGTTTTAATTTTAAAATTATTCAACATGTGAACCTCACTTTTTATAGGCGTATCGTATATATATATGTGTAAATATTTGGAAAGAATTTAATAAGTTTTTTTGCTTTCCCTTACTCCTAGTAAGAGGGAAAGTATTGTAATCGTGCCAAATTTTCGATATCGAGTTCTCACCGGAAATATCAGTTTCAGGTCCCCTGAGTACAAAAAAGTGGTTTCTAGCAAATGGTGTATGTATGTATGTATAGCTCAAAAACGAAAAATCCCAGAAAGTTCAAAATTGATATTCCGTTTGGGTATCACCATAGGATCCGTCAGTAGGTCAGCGGTCAAAAATTCCTCAAGCCGCGAAGTACCACTTTACTAGTATTTTATTTCACTTTTTTGCAATTTTCTCAAAAATAGCTCCAACGATTTTCTTCGAACTTAATATATCAATTACACTTACAAAGATCTACGATTTTTATTTGAAACATTTCTCCGGGAAAATGCATTTAAGGGCACTTTTAGGTAAAGAGGGTGGGTGGTTTGTCCTCTAAAGCGCTATTTCTGTTTACTTTACAATTCTGTCACCTAAATAATATTAATTAGAATGAAATGTTTTGTTGAAATTCCGAGTTTGAAAAAAATCAGATGACCGGAAGTGCGTTACTACAGCAATGTATTTTACAGTTTTCTGATATTTTCTCAAAAACGGCCCGAACGATCCTCTTTAAACTAGGAATGTGAACAACACATATACAGTTTTTATTTGAAACATTCTCTTGGTGAAATCATTTAGGGAGGCTTTTGGGGGATGGGTGGGGGTTATGTTTTTCTCTAAAGTGCTATCATAGTTAATTTTACAATTCTACCATTCACAACAAAATTAATTAGAAATATATAGATGGCCGAAATTTCGATTTTCCATGAAAATTAGTAAACCGGAAGTGCACTTTCCCTGAACATTTTTTTTCAGTTTTCGACGAACTCCAACGAATTTAATCAAATTTTTTTCAATTACAATTTTGGAAACTGGAATAAAAGAAAGTTGTGTGAGTGTTTCACGCCAGGTTTTTAATAAGTACGTATATAATAATATAAATGTGTGTACATTTATCAATCAAAGATTTATGAAAAAAAAATCTGGTGTGAAACATTCACAACTTTCTCTTACTCCAGTTCTCAAAATTATAATTGACAAATTTTATAGTTTGTGTACCAAATTTAATGAAATTCGTCGAAAACTGAAAAAAATGTTCAGTAAAAGTGCACTTCCGGTTTACTAATTTTCTTGATACTCGGAATTTTGGCCATCTATTTATTTCTGATTAATTTTGCTTGGATGATAGAATCGTATAATCAACTATGATAGCATTTTAGAGAAAACCATAGCCTCTCCCCACCTTCAAAAGTGCCCTTAAACAAATTTTCCCAGAGAAATTTTTTAAATAAAAGTTGTAGATCTTTGTATGTTTAGTTTATATATGAAGTATCAAGAAAATCGTCGGAGATATTTTTGTGAAAATCGTGAAAAAGTGAATAAATCATTTAGTAAAGTGGTAATGTAAACTCACTTCCGGTTATCCGAGTTTTTTCAAACTCGGAATTTCAACAACATATCCAATTCTAATTAATATTATTCAGACAGAATTGTCTAATAAACTGAAATAGCACTTTAGAGGAAAACCTAACCCCCCGCATCTCCCAAACCGCCCTTAAATGAATTTTTCCAGAGAAATGTTTCAAATAAAAAGTTGTTAGCTCGTTGTATGTGTAGTTGATTATATCAAGTTTGAAGCAAATCGCGGAAAGCATTTGAGATAACCGAAAAAAAGTAGGAAAAACTGAACTTGTACAAGTGGTTAATTCCGGTTTTTGAGGAAATTTTGGACAGATAAGGTACAGTCAGATCCCATGTTGATACTAAACGGAGCTATCAAGTTTCAACTTTCTGCGATTTTTTCGTTATGTTGAGCCGATGCGTTCACACACACACCACACACACAAACACAAACACCGACCCACTTGCTAAAAACCACTTTATTCTTTGGACTCAGGGGACCTCAAAACGGATATTTCCGGTTAAAACTCGATATCGAAAATTTGGCACGACTACAATATTTCCTCTTACTCGGCGTAAGAGAAAGTAAAAATAAAGGCTTGGTAGAATTACAGCAATTTATAAACAATAGTGAATCCTTGGGGAGTAGTTTATAGAACATGTTCAGGAAAACTGAAACCAGCAAAACCATGTTAAGTACTGTGAAGAAGAATAATGATAACTTTACGCAATCTCTAGGCGAACTTTGTAAATGAAAATGGCGCACCTGAAGTACCTAAAGATGGCGATCGGATAGATGATGAACATCAGCGAGCCTTACTGCAAGTGAGATCGACACTGAGACTGATTTGATTTTCACCATTGATGAAGTAAGGTATACGATTCAGAGCTTTTATCCGAAAACACCGGATAAAACCGGAGCGGATGGTCTGCAGAATTTGGGTAAGACCTTTTGATTGCTCGCAAGTGTTACTTGGGGAATAGTGACTCCACAGGTTACCACATCTCAGTACTCCTTGCACTTGTGAGAACAGTGCACAGTATACTTAAACTCTTTACTGACAAGGACAAACACAGTACACAAACTAGAGTCTCCGTCCCTAGTTAATTGGCGTAAGCCAAGTGAGAAAGATGGGATTAGCTCACTGATAGCGCGCTGGACTAGCAGCGCGGAGGTCGAATTCAGCATGCTGCCCTTAGATTTTTTTTCCTAGCAACCTTTACGGCTCACTGTCCGGTTATAGGCACTGTTGTTTATAGCCTGCTTGGAGGTCGGGAGTGCACTGAGAAGGTTCCGGGTGGGGGAAGCACAATAGATCTTTCAGATCGCAGCGCAATAATCCCCTACAACAGTCTACAAGACCTTGTGATCTGTTTTCTGTATCTTTTACTGCGGAATATACGAGCTGCCTGCGGAAAAAAGTTTGCCCAAAAATTTGGAAACGGGCTAATATAATATTAGTTAACAAACCAAGGAAAGAAAATAACAAATATAGGCCTATTAGTCTTTTAATGATTGGAGGGAAAATCCTAGAAAAACTCCTTATTTATATGATAATGTACTATTTATGCGCTAATAAGCAATTAATTGAGTAACAGTTCGGCCCAGATATGGTTCTCTCAATGCATTAATGTTTTTAGAAATCCATTTGAAAAAGATGTTAACAAGAGACATGACAGTTTGCTGATTTCATTAGACGTGCAAGGAGCTTTCGATACTGCTTACTGGCCGGTTATACTGGGCTATAACGATTATTTTGATGTCAAAAAACATTTGTATAATCTGTCAAGGAGCTATTTTACGGAACTTGATGTTTTTCTCCATGTTAGTGATGTTAAAAAAATTACAAATTATTGGTAAATGCTGCCTGCAAGGATCATGTTGCAGACCGGGATTTTGGAACACATATTTATTACTAAAATTGAATTATCCCCCGAACAGACAGCCAATTGCTTTCCCTACGACTTCATTATTTTAATAAACACGCAGAACAAAAAAATGAATTAAAAAACACTGGAAATTCAGCATTACTGCTAATTAGTAGGTGGGCAAACTCTAATAAAATAATCTTTAATAGTTCTAAGGAATAAAGGATTAATTATATCTAGGAAGCAAAGAACTTATTCACTTAAATAATGACAATATTGAAATAGTAGAGAAATTAAATTATTAAGGTCACATAATAAAGACAAAAATTAAGTGGAGTGGCTCATATTGAATATGCAAGTAGCAAATGCTTGAGGATTGTCAATATGCTTGCAAGAGTTTGCAAAATAAGATGGGATTTAGGCTGCAACGCCTTAAAAATAATTTATGAAGGAGTGACCCTACCTATAATAATTTATGCGTCGCCAATATAGTATTCTGCCTTAGAAATGAAGTATAATAAAAAAAAAATTATATAGATTTGAGAGAAAAATAGCGCTTAGAATAACTAAGTACTATCGTACAACCTCATATGAAGCTTGCTGTGTATTGGCCGGAATTACTCCTAAATATTAAAAATTGAAGGAGTAGTAGTCTATTATTATAAGTTAATTAAGGAGCGGTCAAACGTTTCAGGTTTATCTATGGAAAGCTGGTATACTTCCATTAGGTATGTAGACTAACCTCATCCATCATTTCAAATTTGGTTATTCAGGATGTATTACCAGTAAGCTTGTCTATGAAACTTATACGGATGTTAGTCGGATTGTTAATAATGTAGGTTCAGCATTTATTGTATAAGGTCAAGAAAAATCTATTATTATATTAGAACATAAATATAGGTGGGTGAAAAATGTTCGGCCAATCAGGCGGAACAGCTAGGTCATGTAATAGCCACTGAATGGGTCGTAAGCTACAAAGACCAAGTTAAATTATTGGTAATCAAAACTGATATCTAGTGAAGATACTATTAAAGTTTTATCGAAAACTATTAACTGGTCTGTATTGATTCAGAAATCACAAATAATAAAAAACAAATTAATTTTGAAGGCAAATTAAAACAGTATTAAGGGAAAAGATTAAAACTGATGCTGGTAACGAGTTGGCTATGACTTAGCAGCCAAAGAGGCTGCATTAGATACCAGCTTAAACACCAAGTCATCAGATCTGCTCTTATAGTGGCCTGCACATCTCCATATCAAGATATCAGGCAAATATTTTAAAGATTTTAATAAGTTGATTAACAGTTTAGATATAATCTGATATGCTTGAAAAGTGTGATTCTAAATAACAATTTCAAAATTACTTTTTCACTTGTCAAAAATTTCATTTCATAATTATGATGCATTTATTTTAATTGCATTTTTTTTTTTTCGATTTTTTATAATGATAATTTATTCTGTTTTTCTATATTTGTCAACTGCTGTTTCAAAATATATATTTTGTTATTTTAATTGCATTAATACGTTTTTGGAACATGCAAAATTAAGACTGTACAAAAAAAATAGATGTGGAATTAAAAAAAGTGCAAACTTGGTTATGTTGATTAGTGTATAAATGAGAAAATATAGATGAGAAAATATCTCAATAAATACAAAAAAAAAACAAGATATCAATTAAAGCACCATTTCTGACATAATTTTACAACCAGTATTGATAGAAATAAGGACACTGCAGATAGTAAGCGAACTCGGATGGCAAGGATTCGTAATGATAGGATTTTAAATAAGGGTCGAAAATTTAAAATAGATTGCCTGGGAATTGTTACATAATTATTTATAAAAGTAATGATTGATTGAAATTTATTTTTATTTTTTTGTGATCAATGAATTAATTTAAATTTATTCAATGTAAAATATTTATAAAATATTACGTGTTATTAGTGTTTACTTGAGCAATGTAAATCTAAGATTCAAAAGAAAAAGTTAAATTGCGTGATTCACTAGGCAATTTGCATGAATTATTCAAGGTCTTTTCTCTAAATATCATGTTAAAAAATCTGTTAGTGTTAGCAAAAATGAAATCATTTTCCAATTATTACTTTCTTTAACAAATAAAATATATTTCTAATTAAGAAACTTAACAAAAATATTATATCGTTGGTTTTTTCATATAAAACACATTTTTATTAGTTGAAAAAAAAAAACGTACTTACTTGTAAATTGAACTCTAATATAAAAAAAGATATTTATGAAACAGTGAGTAACGAAGCGCACATATGGCTAAGAGTATTAAAATACTTAACTCTCATGTTGAATACTAAAATTTTCTGCGCTCGGATTAAGTTGGTTCTTAGAACTTATATGAATGAAAAATTAAAAAAGATGCAAACACTGAGCATATACTTTAAGTCACGTCAAATGCTTCCACTTTCTGTAACCAGCTTTCTTTGGTATAACCTCAGATCTGTTTTATCTGGGAACTGTTTTGAACTACGTTCAAAGTTTTCGCGTATGGCCGCTAGATGTCGGGTTAATTAGAGTTGAAAAGTAATGGCTATTTTTACTTTCTACCATTTGTGATTAATAGTATAACTTCACTCGGTATTTTTGATATAATAATTGTGAGATTCAGAAAAAAAAAGTATTTAATCATCGTTAACCCACCCAAGTTAAATAAAATCTAGAATTAACTTGTTAATTTTGTTACTTAATATACATAAATACGAGATCTTCCAATTTCAAGTACCGGGTTCAGATATTCTTGTAAAGGCAAGCAGTGCTGTTTGGATGATGAAGAAAAGGCAGTTGTTATTCTTACTAGTAAGTTTATTAGCAAGTTTTACTTAGTAAGGAGTTTGTTGAGTGAGAGTTGAGAGATTGACTAGAAAGACTGTTGGCCGACCATAACTTTTTGATGTAGTGTGGAATGATGAGCTAACAAGAGACTATGTGTTCACAAATTCTTCCTGATTTTTTGCATTTCTTCTTATTCCTGGTAAAAGGAATTATTGCAATCCTGTCAAATTTTTGAAATTGAGTTTTCATCGATATTCTATTTAGGTGCCATCAGCACTTCTTGCAATGATTTTGG
This sequence comes from Triatoma infestans, assembly GCA_011037195.1. Lineage (NCBI taxonomy): Eukaryota > Metazoa > Arthropoda > Insecta > Hemiptera > Reduviidae > Triatoma > Triatoma infestans. Next base: position 80,113 of record JAAEAF010004477.1, on the reverse strand, counting down.
TTAAAGTATATCATCGATGTACGACTTAGTTAAATTTTTTTTTTTCAGTTTTACGCGAATTTCTCAAAAACGGCTCCAACAGTTTTCTTTAAAGTTTGCATTAAGGGAGGTTTTGGAAGAAAAATGGGGTTATGATTCTCTCTAAAATGCTATTTCCATTTATTATTAAATTGTCTCAACTAAATATTATTAAATAGAATTAAATATATTGCCTAGATTTCGAGTCTGAAGAAGTCAGTTTTTTACTGAAGCGATTTTCTCGAAAACGGCTTTAACAATTTTTTTCAAACTTAATATATCGAACACAGATTAAAGAGCTTCAAAGTTTATTTGTAACATTTCTGTGGAAAAGAATTTTAAGATGATTTTTGGGTGAGTGGCGGGTTATGTTTTTTTTCTAAAGTGCTAGTTTTGTTTATATACAATTCTATCATTTAAATAATATTAATTAGAATGAAATAGGTTAGCAAAATTCTGAGCTTGAAGAAAATCGATTGACCAGCTGTTCGTTTTTACTGAAGTTATTCAAATTTCCTACAATTTTATCCAAAACATCGATGGATTTCATGAAATTTGTAGCACTAACTATGAATACAGAGACATTTTTATTAAGTTTAGATTCTGTATTCTGATATAAAATTGAAGACAACCAAATATTTAATAAAAATTATAAGTTTGAAGGTAATTTATGAATCAAATCTGTCCAATCAGATGTTCGGGTTGGAAGCGGATAGCAAACTTACTTTATTATTGTTGAATATGTGGATGGGTCTGCAATGCTGGATAAGATTACGCATTTTATCCGACTTAGCATGCATATTTCTCTTATTTCTGTCTGGTTTCGGATTTTCATCCATCATCATAGTAAAGTTATCAAGACATGAATCAACAAGCCAACAAATGTAGTGTGTAACAGAAACATTATGTTGAAGTGTACTTTCTACATGAACTTGATAAATTTACTGTGACGATGGATGAGAATCCAAAACAAAAGATAAAATACTTTACTATATATTACTCATTTTACTAAAGGAAATAAAAAATCCAAAGTCATTACCAGAAATCAAACCTAATACCACAATCTGAGCACAGCTTGGCAGTCCACGCCTCCTAATACTTATCTACCAAGGCGACTAATTCTAGTTGAAATAAAATAAATCAACAATTCTTATACTGAAACCGTTGTTTTCTAGTGCTGAAATTTATGAAAAAGTATGCAGTCTCTTATTTTATATAACTTCATAATCTTAATTTCATTCGACTTGATTTAACTTCAATTATTGGACAATTTGTTGGTATATCGTGTAACATGGAATTTTTTTGTAACATCTATAGAATGTTATTGTTCACTACTTGAATAAATATGTATTCATTATTCTTTGTCCTTAAAAAAATGGCTTACACAAATATTTCCGCTTATACATTATTCATCATTCATGATCATTATTATTTAACCGATTTTTAAATTAAAGAATTATTATTAGTTATGTAGCAGGAAAGGACCATAAAGACTGTTAATGTATCATCTTTAATAAAATATTCAATAATACTTTTTTAAACATAATCTGGTGAATTACATTCCCTTTTGAACTGGTAGAAATTGAAAGATATCTTAATTTTATATTTTTTTCTCTTTTTCTTATCCTACATTAAACTCAGCCAGCCGGTTTGTAGTGGTGAATAAGTATGTGAATTTTCTCCACTTCAGCGCCAACAATTTCTTGTTGTCAATATTTGCATGTAATAAATAATAAAAAAAATTTACATTATTATTTATTAACAATATTTTTTAATAAATTTTGTCTTTTTCTTCTAATAAATATAAATTTTTTTTTTTCTTCTTTTAGATCTTTCTCTTAATCTTTATTCTTTTCGGAAAACTAAGCCCATTTCTGGGCAAAGGATTCTCCCAGCGTTTTCCATAGGTTTTTTGTTGTTTTTTTTTGATTAGAAAGTCAACCCTATTTCTTCCTGATTGTTCGTACATAGTACATTAAAATATAAACTGAATTTCTTTCTATCATTTTGTTACTTACTGTTTTCCCACATTTCTAATAAAACCTAAAATTTCTATATCTGTTTTTTGACATGGCTTCATCCAATTCTGTGACACTTGCGTCCCAAGTGTTAGTCTGTGGACATTTAGCGTTGCAAATATTAATTTTCTGTAGTTTATTTTGACTGTATTTCTATTAATTGCTTTTTAGTTGAGAGGATGGGGGTCACTTGCCTCTTCGGTAACCGGCCTACCTCATAGATTTCTCAGAACCACCCTAAAATCAGTGTCTCTATAAAGGTGAAGCCTTTCATATCTGCGCAGTAAGCATTCCAAGGCCGGCGGTACACTGAGAAGGCTCCGGGCGCCAATAATCATAGATGTTGACGCGCCTAAATTAAAAAAAAAAGAAACAAAAACAATCATTCTGTAAAGACGCACTTGAGGTTAAAACTGAATTTCCTTAAATTTAGTTTTTTCACAATGCTTTTAATATATCCTAATAACTTATATGGTTGTAGAAAAATGGTATTATAGAGGAAAGTTTAAGTTGTAGTCTCTCTCAGAACCCTCCACAAAATTTAAATTTTTCTGGTAATATGTTAAAACAAAAAATGTAAGATATCTATGTTTGTAGTGATATAGGAAGTGTAATGAAAATGGTTGGAGCATTTTTAGAAAGGAAACACTCATTAAGGCCCACTTCCTGTTGGTGGATTTTGATTGAAATCTTCGTGTCCGTTACCTAAACCTAAACGAATGGTTACCTAAACAAATATTAATTTTAAGCTTCCTATAATTTTTAGTATTTTGAGATATTTTGTTCATTCTCTCTCTCAGTCTCTCTCTCTCATGATCTCTCTCTCACTCTCTTACTTACACGCACACACGCGCGCGCGTCCACTGACCATAGAATAGAAACAGGGAGGGGGGGAGCCTCATTCCACTGCGACCTACAAATTGAGGTCTATTGTGGATCCCCTTAAGTTACAGAACAGCCCCCAGCTTTGCCCTCCTAATCAATCCTAGCAAAGCTGAGAGCGGCTCCGTCATGAAGCTTTCAGCTTCGGGATTGCCCGTCCCCAATTGAAGAAACCTAATCCTCGCCAGGCCGGCGCACTCACAAAGGATGTGCGCCGGGGTCTCCTCCTCTACCTTGCAGAATCGGCATACCGCACTATCCGCAAGTTGTAGGTGGTGCATGTGTCTATTCAGCCTACAATGCCCTGTTAGTAGACCCACAATTAACCTTATATCCCTTCGGGTTTGGCTTAGTAGGTCTTTGGTGAATTTAGGCAAATGTCTTTTAATGAAGAGCTTTGCCTGCCTCTGTCCTGGTGTTCCCTCCCACCAACGCAGACGCTGATCTTCTATCCACCCCCTGATAGAAGTTTGGATGAGGCTCCTGGACAAGCCGCAGAAGGGTTCGGGGCCTATAAAGGTATCCTGCGAGCCCTCCCTCGCTAGGGCATCCGCCCTCTCATTGCCCAGGAACCCCGCATGTCCCGGCACCCAGGCGAGTGCCAGTTTATTCCGAGTACCCACCTCGGTGAGGGCAAGTAGGCAGTCCCACACCAGTCTTGAGACTATTTGGTGTGAGGAAAGTGCCTTCAGGGCTGCCTGACTGTCGGAGTATATGGCCACTCTTCTACCCACTATCCTTTGCCTTATAATCTCCCTAGCGCAGAGTTGTAACGCCACGACTTCAGCCTGAAAGACCGTGGCGTACTTCCATAGGCCTGCCCCCGTAGTACACTGACCATTCGCTAAAAAAACATTTTTTTTTTCCTAATCAGTTGAATTAACACCATCTTTCCCGAAGCAACATAAAAAAAAATGTAACTAGAAAAGTATTCTGATAATTATTTCCTTTTTTCTTTTTTTGTTAACTTTTGTAAATCATAATATAAAAATAATATTTGAGATAATTTTTTTTTTTTGTTTTAATAAAAAAATATGCAAATGATAATATTTCATGAAGATAAATATGATTAATGGTGAATTTGTTTTCTAAGAATTTCAGTAAGATTATTTGTAACTGGATTTCCTTGTTTGTTTTTTTCAAAACTGTCATATCTTTTCTAATAAATCATTTTTCTTATTATCAGTAAAAATTGTTATTACTAAGTTTTTGCCATTCAAAAAAAAAAAAAATCTATAAATCAAATTTTAAGTTTCAAAATGAAGCTGGCAAAAGTTAACATGAATAAAGATTTCTGAAATATTAACTATGATATGAATAAAGAATAAACAAGCGAATACATGATCAGTTTGATAAATACTCTCCGTTGAATTTTGATTATTACTCCTATTTGCACATAATCCATAAATTTGAGCTTTATAGTAGAATCCCAAAGGTGAATAAAGATTAATTTACATAGCAAAAATACGCTTTAAAATAAATTTAGTAAATTTAACCACCTTTATGTCCTCACGCGTTTAGGTGTAGTGGCTTGCGTACACACCTTTCGTGCGAGAATTCAAGGTTTGATTCCCAAGAAGGCAAAATCGGTGTTGATCCAGCATCGTGATAGAAAATGGCAAGCTATAGTTAGTAGCGCCCTAGGTAGCGAAGACCGGAATTAAACGGCGTGGGAACTGCGGCGTGCTTACCACCCCCACCCCCTATTCAAATCGCCGTGTGGCAAGTCTTGGCCTTTCAGGGGCTGTTGCGTCATCGGTTTTTTTTTTTTTAAACATCTTTATAGTTTTTACAAAAGCTAAGGTTTTGCAAAACAAAATGCAATTTGTTTTATAAAGGTTAGAAAAGAGAAGGTAGTTTAGAAAGGCGCAGATTTATTATTATTATTATTATTATTATTATTATTATTATTATTATTGTTATTATTGTGTTTTGGTGTTCGTTACGACCGTTGTATTCAATGTTGAAAATGGATTTTGAGGTTCGGTCAAACAAAAAGAACTCTTTTTTAAATTTCTACCGAAGTTTCGGCAAATTTATTGCCTTCTTCTGTAAGTACATTTCCTAAGTTATTTTCATACTGTACTCATATATGCCACACATATATATATATATATTTTATTTATATTTTTTTATTTTATGGTTATTTTTTTATTAGTATTAATTAATAGTTGCGATTTAGTTTAATATTGATCTGTCTACAATAATTTAAAATAAATTTAATTGTACTCTATATATATCATATTTTGTACTTAGTTTATTTTATATTGTTTAGTTTAAAATTTTTATTCTGGAAATATTTAGTTTAAGTTCATATTTTCTGTTGGTCCTATTTTTGATATGTATTTCTACCTTTGTACAGACCCTGAAGAAGGCAATAAATTTGCCGAAACGTCGGTAGAAATTTAAAAAAGAGTTCTTTTTGTTTGCCGAACCTCAAAATCCATTTTCAACATTATTATTATTATTAACAATTAGAGTATATGAACGTGGAATATATATAGTACATACAGTAGGAAGGTATATTTATTGTTATTGAACCACCCATCATAAGCTATATCATACCGATAGTTGACCGAGTATGAATAACATAATTAATAAAAAAAATGTTCACAAATTTAAGTTCCATTAAGAACATTTAAAATTCACATATCACTAGTAATGTAGTCCGAATCGCTAAAGATTCATAGGGTCCTATGAGCGGAGAAGCACACATTAAATGAATCAAAAGTTAGTTACTCCCCACCTAGTATGGGCTAGTTCGATTCATATAAATAGAGTGAAAGCAGTGCTGTTCTGAAGAGTTTACGACAGTTTACAATAGTACATCCGGTCAGCAACCTATTGATTGACTACCTTCTTATCACTTAGCCAGTCTGTCTCTTTATTATTCTCTCTTTATTAACTTCTATTTTACTGTAAAGTCTTTGCAGTTTGTATGTTCACCATTTATACTAGTTTATTTCTCTAAAATCCGTTCTCTCTAATTCTCTCTCTTCTTCTCACATTCATTGTACTTTCATTGCTGTCTGAAGATTTTCAAAATTTAACAAATATTATAATGTAATACCAGCCATATTACACAAGCTATTTTATTAAAATAAAATTAATTACCATTTCATAAGTTTCCAGCAACTTTAGTATTCTTGTAAACGTGTAGAACGTATTAATTAATCGTAAAGAACTTTCTAATTATACTTTAAGTAATCTTATTTAGCTCGGGAAGTCCCGGATGACGAATACTATATAATCCATTTACAAAAAAAAACAATTAATTAATTAAAAATTCATCTCCGGCATTTTCCATGGACCACGGACCGTCACAATTAAGGCCGCTTTAAGAAGATGCAATCTAATCCAGAGATACAGTGCTCTAGGAATTGTTACCAAGTTTCACGGGGAAATCACCTAACGCAAGCCGATTGAACAGAACCTGCTTAGTTCTGGCTTAGTTACAAGAGTCCAAAGAAAAGTGTTGAGCTGCAAGGTATACTGAGAGCACGTGCCTCCCTCAATCACAGATAACTCGTGTGGGATCAAAACGTATGAAAATTGTGTAGCTACATGATACAATGGCGTTTAGGTATATGTAATATAGCATGAACCCCTCCGCAAAAGCCGTGTAACAAAAATTTACTGCAAGGCATTCCAATTGCCCATAGATATATGGTAACCCGAACAGAGGGTAGGAAAAAATTCCACTCATGACTGAACCATTACTATATTTGTTAATCTTAATTGCAGTTAAGGTACTGTGAGCACTAAATTCCCAAAATGGCCCAATGGCTATCCTCTGTGTTCGTCCACCCGCTTAACCATCTTCGCATAAACAAAAGTGAAGCACTGAAGTTACCGGACCTGCGACGAGAAGCTCGGTTTGGACTTGAATGGTTAGCTATCGCAGGAATTATAGATAAGTGGCATTCTAAGTCGAATAAAACTTCCTGTTCTTAATTGTTTGCAATTCAATTCACCTGAATCCAGTAACATAGGTTCTCTAGGCTGCACAACTACCAGAGTATAAACTGTTTTGGGAAACATTACATTTATATGAATGGAAAAAGATCTTTTTCTATAAAATATCACTCCACCATTCCTGAAAAGACGGTACCAAAAAATGAATGGATTGAATTTTGGGCTCCTTACGCGACAACAGTTCAACCAAAAGTTATCAGCTTTATAAAAGATACATCATAGTATCCCGTTCATTAGGTTCATTGATTCCTTTATAATCGTCACCAACTATAAGTGGAAATCACATACAGTAATCGAATCTAGGTAGAATAAGATGGTTTCACAAAACGACAGTATTGCAAATGATGATAAAGGGCTGGAAGGTAATGTTTCAGTGGATACCACGTCACTGCCATAACGCTTGTAATGAGCAGTGGATAAATTGGCAAAGGAAGAATGCGGTTTAATACCAACCTAAACACAGTCTTTTATCAACAGGCTACAGCCGAGCAAAGGACAAAAAGCGAGGCAATGCAATAAACTGTAAAGTATGAAAAAGTCAACGGAGAGTCATGGGCAGATCTTGAATAACCCTGATTAACTAAGATCCCGCTAACTAACTTGACTCGCTGAGTTTTGTGGCGTTTTAGGCTCACCACGGACTACGATAATATGCAGCGCATCTAGATTGGGGTCAAAGACAGTGATGTCATAAATTCTCTTAGGTAGAATATGCTAATTTGGCACAATATAATGATGCACCCTGAATAAATGGCATAGAAATTCGCTACTGTATTAGGCGGCCAGAAGAGAAATGGCAAACTACCAACCACTGGCGTAAGATATTAGATATAATATCTGGTGTGAAACACTCACACAACTTTCTCTTACTCCAGTTATCAAAATTATAATTGACAAATTTTAGATTTCTAGTACCAAATTTGATGAAATTCGTTGGAATTCGTCGAATACTGAAAAAAATGTTCAGTAAAAGCGCACTTCCGGTTTACTAATTTTCTTGAAACTCGAAATTTTGGCCATCTATTTATTTCTAATTAATTTTATTTGGATGGTAGAATTGTATAATTAACTATGATAGCACTTTAGAGAAAAAATAACATAACATAAACCCACCCCTTTCCCAAAAGCCTCCTTAAATGACTTCACCAGGAGAAATGATTTAAGTAAAAACTCTTTATATGTGTAGTTCACATTCCTACTTTAAAGAAAATCTTTGGAGCCGTTTTCGAGGAAATACCAGCAAACTGAAAAATCATTTTAAGAAAAACGCAAAATTTTTCTAACTCGGAATTTCAACAACACGTTTAATTCTAATTAATATTATTTAGATGGCAGAATTGTTTAATAAGCTGAAATAGCATTTTAGAGGAAAACCTAACCCGTTCCTCCCCCAAAGCTTCCCTTAAATGAATTTTCCCGGATACATGTTTCAAATAAAAGTTGTAGCTCTTTGTATGTGTAGTTGACGTTCCAAGTTTAAAGAAAATCGTCGCCGCCATTTTTGAGAAAATCGCAAAAAAGTAAAAAAAAAAACTTGTAAAGTGGTACTACCGGTTGTGGAACTTTGACAGATAACATACTGACAGATCCGATGGTGATACCTAAACGGAATATCAAGTTTCAACTTTCTACGGTTTTTCGTTTTTGATCTATGCTGTTCAAATACATACACACACACACACACCCCATTTTCTAAAAACCACTTTTTTGAACTCAGGGAAACCTCAAAACGGACATTTCCGGTGAAAACTCGATATCAAAAAATTGACACGATTACTAGGAGTAAGAGAAAGAAAAAAAAAAGATAGTTTATTTTTCGAGTATAAGCCTTTTTTTTCTACAGGAAAAACGCACAGATTATAAATAACATCCTGGACAATACAGATAATGATCAATAAACGACCTGGAGAAAAATAAAAATTATTGATTTGGATGATGAAAGCTCGATTTTCTTGACCAACAAAATATTACTCGTTAGAGTAGTTTTTAGATTCACTGTGCGTTTATTCTCTAAATTAGATTTTATATTTAATGGTGAAAATTCTTATTTTTTTTATATGTTGCTATCAAATGGATGTATATTAAAAAAAAAAAAAGAGGATGAGGGCAGTAACTATAATTAAGTAATTATTCTAAACATAGCCGTTTTATAATTAATGTATCTTCATAAAGAAAAATAGGAGTAAGAGAAAGTAAAAAAATTCTCATCAAATCTTAATGTTACTTTTTTAATTGCTACAGATTTAATTTCTGCTTTCAAACCGCTGACCACTTTTTTTCTTTTAACAAGTTTAATCTTCAAGAATTTGACTCAGTCATAGCGTGATTAACTATTTTTTTTACTTATTAATATATTTAACAAGATTTTTTTTTTTTTATCACTCTATTTAACATTCAATGACAATGAAATTTATTATCATACCCTCCAGTAAGTGAGTAATTATATTTTTCTTACTAATGTAACTTAATCGTAGCATTTTAAACATATTGTAATTAATGCCATAGAAATTATTAAATTCAAAAAGAAACAATTTGTAATTTCTTTCATTTTTACTTTCTCTTATTGCTAGTAACAGGAAGTATTGTAATCGTGTCAAATTTTCGATATCGAGTTTTCACCGGAAATATCCGTTTTGAGGTCGTCTGAGTCCAAAAAAGTGGCTTTTGGCAAATGGACTGTGTGTGTGTGTGTGTATTTGAACAGCATAGCACAAAAACGAAAAACCGTAGAATGTTCAAACTTGATATTCCGTTTAGGTATCACCATGGGATCTGACAGTACGTTATACGTCAAACTTCCTCAACCGGAAGTACCACTTTACTAGTTTTTTTTTTTTTTTACTTTTTTGCAATTTTTTTAAAAATGGCTCCAACGATTTTCTTGAAATTTGGTATATCAACTACACATACAATGAGCTACAACTTTTATTTGTAACATTTCTCCGGAAAAATGCATTTAAGGGTACTTTTGAGGGAGGAGTGGGGTAACGGTTTCCTCTAAAGTGCTATTTCAGTTTATTACACAATTTTGTCATCTAAATAATGTTAATTAGAATTAGATGTGTTGGAGAAATTCCGAGTTAGAAAAAAATCTGATGACCGGATGTGCGATTATTTACCATTTTACTAAATGATTTTTCACTTTTTCGCGAAACTTCGTATATAAACTACGCATACAAAGATGTACAACTTCTATGCAAAACATTTGTCTGGGAAAATTCATTTAAGGGCACTTTTAAGGGGTAAGGGGAGGGGTTATGTTTTTCTGTAAAGTGCTATCATAATTGATTACACAATCCTATCATCGAAACAAAATTAATTCGAAATAAATGGATTGCCAAAATTCCGAGTTTCAAGAAAATTAGTTAATCGGAAGTGCGTTTTTACTGATCAGTTTTTTTTAGTTTTGGCGAAATTCATTAAATTTGGTACACTATCTATAAAATTTGTCAATTATAATTTTGAGAATTGGAGTAAGAGAAAGGTGTGTGAGTGTTTGTTACCAAATTTTTAATACTTACAAAGTCCTCTTAAAAAAAAGGAATATGCATTCACAAACAGGCAGGAATAGCGATCATGTCAAATTTCAAATTGAGATCCAACCGGAATTCATATTCTACTTCCCTATGATAGAAAAAATGTTTTCTAATATATATATATATCTCTGTGTGTGTGTGTGTGTGCGTGTATGTGTATGTGTATGTCTGTGTGGTGTGTTTTGTGAGAATGTGAATAAAATATCTCAAAAGAAAAAAAAAAGAATCGCAGAAAGAGCAAATGTTTGTTACCTACCCATCATACATGGTGCCAACACGAAGATTTCTTTCAAAATCAGCCACTCAAAAATTCAGCTTCACTGAAAAAGGTTTTCTCATTTCTTTTAACTGGCTAGTGATAGTGTATAAATTCGTATTCTATCTATATATGTATGTAACAGGACCCGAAGAGCGGAGAAACACAAAAATGAATCAATCTAATTACTCGCTACCTAGGCCACACTAGAGTGGGAGATTCTATATATACATATACAGCCGAGCTAGCCCTATAGAGAAGTTTTAAAATAGTTTCTGACCAGTTAACAACCAGTCAGCAATCTTATCATCACTCAGCCAGTCTCTCTCTATATGAATTCTCTCGCTATGTAACTTCTATGTACTATACTTGTAAAGTCCTTACAATTTGTTGTCATTTCACAGTGTTCTGCATTATATTCTAGTTTATTTCATCTTTAAATTCTATGCTCTCTAATTCTCTCTTCTTCACACATCCATTATATGTAGTATCTGCTATTTATTTGATTCATTTTTCTGGGGAAATTGATTTTTTTTGTTTTGTATAATGGGTTCCAGAAGGAGGGAAAATGGATTATATAGATAAATAAACAAGAAGTATGGGTGAACACTGTATAATCGAAAAGTAGCTCAAACTGTCTGGACATTACACTGAAATATATAAAATGGTAGTGAGAAGTAAAGAGAAAGGTTGATGACGCGTTGTGACTGCTGTATAAACTCTGCTGCAAGACTGTCGGTATGGCCCTTCTATGGCTAACACAGCTGTATTTAAACAGTTTCCCCCATTCTAGTTTGGCCTAAACTAGTGAGTGAGACTGTCTTGCTCTCTCTGCTTGGATCCCTCTCTTCGGATACTATTACATTTTGGGAAAGCGTTTACTTTAACCATCATATTATGTGCTACTTCAAAATACTGTACAGTTCTACAGGCAAATTAATATATATATAAAGGAAAATTTGTATGTATAAAACAAAACAAAAAATCTTGTGTGAAACACTCACACAACCTTCTCTTACTCCTGTTCTGAAAATTATATTTGACAAATTTTATAGTTTGTGCACTAAATTTAACGAAATTCGTCGAAAACTGAAAAAAAAACTGTTCAGTAAAAGCGCACATCCTGTTTACAAATTTCTTAAAACTCGGAATTTTGGCCATCTGTTTATTTCTAATTAATTTTGTTTGTATGATAGAATTGTATAATTAACTGTGATAGTACCTTAGAGAAAAACATAACCCCACTCTTCCCTTAAAAGTCCCCTTTAATAAATTTTCCCAGAGAAATGTTTTAAGAGAAACATAAACGCACTTTCGATTATCCGTTTTTTTTTTCAAACTCGAAATTTCAACAACATATTTAATTTCAACAAATAAACTGAAATAGCACTTTAGATGGAAACCTAACCCCACCCCTCCCCCATGAGTGCCCTTAAATGCATTTTCCCGGAGAAATGTTTCAAATAGAAGTTGTAGCTCTTTGTATGTGTGGATGTTCCATTTTTAAAGAAAATCGTCAGAGCCATTTTTGAGAAAATCGCAAAAAAGTAAAAATTCCAACTAGTAAAGAGGAACTTCAGATAGAGGAATTTTGACAGATATCTATACGGAATATCAAGTTTCAACTTTCTACAGTTTTTCGTTTTTGAGCTATGCTGTTCACATACTACATAGATATACATACATACATACACACACACGCAGACCATTTGCTAAAAACCACTTTTTTGGACTCAGGAGACCTCAAAACGGATATTTCCGGTTACAACTCGATATCGAAAATTTGACACGATTACAATACTTTCTCTTACTAGGAGTAAGAGAATGTAAAAAGTTTGAAGAAAATTGATTAACGAGAAGTGCAAATTTGCAGAACGATTTTATAGATTTCAATTTTTCCCGAAAATATTTCCCAAGATTTTCCTCAAACTTTGTATATATACTAGATATGTATATAAATTTTTCTTTTATTTAAGATATTTTTTATGTAAGTACTGGGGAGAGATGATTTGCCGACACTTTAAGTTTCCTTCACATCGATATACTATGCGGTCCCAGCATCTGGTGGGCTTAATTTTAACTAATCTTTTAGTAATATTCCGACTATTTAAAAGAAAATTTTACAATCAGAACTGTGATAGTAAGAGCAAGCAAAAGTCTTGTGAATAACTATAGCATGAAATTATATATTTTGTGATAGAAATATAAATAATAAATGTATATAGTAATAAAGCTATATTAGTGTAATATGCCATATAGAGCTATTAAATGTAATAGTGCATACATATTTGTAGTTTAATGTAGGTGAAATGGTAATGGTACTATTGGAATGCAGTTCAGAGTTTCTAATGAAAATAATTTCACAGCAACAATTTTATACGAGTAATAAAAAAATGTACTACAAAATATTATTATTTTTAATCAATGAAATAAAATGGGTTGCAATTATTAAATAAAGAGTCTTAAATAAAGTAGGAATTTCATCAGGTATTTTATCCGTCATAGCATGCATATTGATTCCGTTCCTGACCGGTTTCGGATTTTAATCCATGTCAGTGAAAAATTCACCAAGTTCGTGTATAGAGTTCACTTTAACTTAATGTTTCTGTTACACTCACACTTGTTGGTTGTATATATGTGGGGAGGATAACCGAACGAAACCGGTCAGGAATGGAATCAACATGCCACGACATATAAAATACCAGGATGTTATCCAGCATTGCGGACTCACCCAATTTTCAACAAAGTTGGAATTATTAATACTATAATATTGTCATCTACAATCAACGGAAAGAAAAAGTTACCTTTAACTTTTTGAATAAGTTCAGACCGTCTGGAATATCTTTTAAGGACTTATCAGCTTTACCAGCATCATCTTCAGTGTGATTAAGCATTTGCCGGCTTTGCACCAAATTGGTTTTGGTGAAATATGCAACTATTCCTCATTTTTTTCTTTTTACTTTCTCCTACTCCTAGTAAGAGGAAGTATTGTAATCGTGTCAAATTTTCAATATCGAGTTTTCACCGGAAATATCCGTTTTGAGGTCCCCTGAGTCCAGAAAAGTGGTTTTTAGGAAATGGTCTGTATGTGTGTCTGCTGCTTTTGTGAGTATGTGAAAAACGAAAAACCGTAGCAAGTTGAAACTTGACATTACGTTTAGGTATCACCATGGGATCTGACACTACGTTATCTGTCAAAATTCTTCAACCGGAAGTTTTTTTTATGTTTTTGCGATTTTCTCAAAAATGGCTCCATCGATTTTCTTGAAACTTCTTATATAAACTAAACATACAAAGATCTACATCTTTTATTTAAAACATTTCTCTGGGAAAATTCATTTAAGGGCACTTTTAAGGGGAGGGGTGGGGTTACAGCTTCCACTAAAGTGGTATCATAGTTGATTATAAAATACTATTATCCAAACAAAATTAATTAGAAATAAATAGATGGCCAAAATTCCGAGTTTTAAGAAAACTAGTAAACCGGAAGTTGCGCTTTTACTGAACAGTTTTTTTTTCATTTTTCGACGAATTTCATTAAATTTGGTACAAAAACTATAAAATTTGTCAATTATAATTTTTAGAAGTGGAGTAAGAGAATGTTCTGTGAGTGTTTCACACCAGATTTTTTTGTTTGTTTGTTTTATTCACCGAGGTAGCAGGATTTACCAGAGAAGGACTACTACTAAATTCGCAAAGTGTAACTTTTTTTAGCAGCAATTTTTGAGGTGTCAGCAAGAATTTTTTTTTTTTTCACCGTGTGTGGGGTGGAATATTTGGCGACTTTATATTTGGACATCACCTTTCTTCCATGTCGATTGGTAGGCGCAGTTTATTGACCATTTTTAAATAATGATTTACTTCTCTTGCAAAAAAGATGTTTCCCTAAATATCGAAAAAGTCTCCTCCACATTAAGTAAGATGGCAGACCATTTTGCTATAAGACGTTAAACCGAGAAAGAGATTTTATAGTTAGGTGTATTCAACTTGGGTGTACCGTTTAATAGTAGACTAATTATGTATTAAAACACTATATCTTAGCAACTTTAATCAAATCTTATCATTTTGTAAGTAATTCATTCTATTTATAGATTAAAAGCATAATTTTAATATCATTGATTTTTTTCTGTGATTTAAATACTACCATCGCATCCGACAGTAAGGTTTTGGTCAAAATCCATTAATCCGGAAGTACGACTTTACTAAATATATTTATTTATTTTCAATTTTTCGTAATTTTCTCAGAATATCGTATACTATCTACATAAATAAATGCCAATCTTTTTTTTTTTTAACATTTTCCAAGAAAACAGGTTTTGGAAAGTTTTTCCAGGGGAGTAGTAACTTATAAGTTCCTTTATGACACGTACTACTTTAGTAAAATGTATAGTTTTTTTACTACCTGCATAGGTAGGAAGGGTCATTAAATTTATTGCTAGAATTCCACCTTTAAGGAAACTAGGTTAGGTTAACCGACTTTATAGAATAGATTATTAGTTGTTTTTGGAATTTCTCTAAATACGGCTTTAACAATAATTTTCTTTAAACTTGGGATAATACTTGCATTAATTTCACGGTATCACCTTTAATTGGACATATTTTTCCGAAAAAAGATCGATCTAGGAGGATTTTAAGTGGTTCTGAGTGGATCAGTGACGTGAAGTTTCAAATATTATGTAAATTTATTGGCTGTTATAGGCGCTCTCTTCTAGACTTTAATATAATTATTTTAATTGTTTCCTGTGAAATATAATTGGTGTTATGTGATGTAGTAGTGTAATGGGTGGCTTGTGGCGTGAGCGGTTTAATTAAAGGGCTTATGTGTATGTTCAAACAGAAGAGAAGTAATAAGAATACTTAAGAAAACACTGGTAGATTAAATTAAATATATTATCTTTAAAGATATTTATATATTTTACAATATCACAACTATTATGTTTATAAAATCAATATTATTTTCCTAAATTAAGTGCAAAGCTCTTATGTTTTAACTTATGACTGGCACTGATGCTAAGAGAGCGAAAGACAAGTTTTCTGATTGTATGTCTAATACAGACTGTTCTTGTTTGAAAACAGAATGCAGACTGTCTTGAAAGAATGCCTTCTAATTGTTAGTTCAGATCTTTTTCAAATAATGCTGATATGTCTGGAGGAAGTGTATTGTGTTACCCTAACTGTTTCTTTATTAAATAGGTTTGGTATTAATGATCCCCTTTATTTTTCTGATCCAATAAAGATAGAAATGGATTTTAGTGCAATACTAATAAATATCCAGAACAAACTAAAGCAACAAGACCACGACATGCTTGAAAATTCAAGATATCTGCTCCATATACCTAATTTTCCAATAAACACCAATGAAAACTATTTGCACTTAAACATCCCATTAATATATAAGAAAGTATTCTGCCAGCTAAGAATGTCTTCTAAATACCTTATAAAGATTAGCTTGGATGGAAAAATGTATTACATTAAACCCCAAGAGAATTGTAGTATATGCAATTTACAAAAAAAAAGAGGATTTATTTCACATCTTGACAGAATGCCCAATGTATAATTCAATCAGAGAGCTTTACATTCCTAATATGAATTTAATCACAAAATTTCAACCAAATGAAATTAAAAAACTTTATTTCTTTGTTAAAGATGCACTAAAAATTAGAAATTTCATATCTGGCTAATGATATATTACTACACCTCTTACAATTATTTAAACTCCTAGGTCGATAGTTTTAAACAATAAGATTATTAATTAATTTAAAACGACAAATATATAGCCTAGAAAATAATAAATAAAACCTATCAGATGGTTTCTATCAGGGTAATAAGTAAACATAGTGTTAATTATGAACATGCTATGCCCTAAAATAATGAAATATTATGTCTATATGATTTTGTATGCATATATATATATGTATTTATTTTATTATATATAATTATCATTATCATTATTCTTATTGTTATATATATTTAGGAGATGTGTATGAACAAAGGTGTAGATTTATTGAATCCAACACAGTTTTATTAGTATCATTTTATTTATTTCTTATTATTATTGTAATTTGAAACTATAAAATTATAATTAATTAAAGGCATGTTGCCTTATTTATATATAATTATCTTATCATTAATATTACTATTACTTTCTTTTATGCAAACATAGTAAACTTATTGTATCAAAATATTTCTCTCATTTTCAGGTAATTTACTCATTTTTATATAATAAGAAGTTTGTATTTTTTTAATTGTACATGTACCTCCTTGCTACAGGAAATTTCCTTAGAAGCAATAAATCATTTCATTCATTTCATTCCCTAACTGTTTCTTGCCCTTTGTCTCTTGGTTTGCATTGACCTAAATTATAGTACCTGGCTCTTTCCCCTTCACTAAAATACAATGTTTGAACTAGCTAAAATTCACAAAATTATTTTACTAAGCTATTTTCAAAATTTTTATTTTCTTGCATTTCTTTCTTCCACTACACCTGCCTTTGGTAGACACATGTAGGTACTCCCACCATCTCTTATGTAGGGCTAGTAAAAATGTCTAAAATTTAAAAAAAAATTGTAAATTTTATATTATAATATAGATTAAGAGAAAGTCGTATGAATGACTAACTCTAATAGTTTGCTAGTAAGTAGTCTTCAAGTGAAAAGACCCACAAGACAATTAACAATAATTAAACAAGATTTTATTAAATGTATCGTCAAAATATTCAAAAATA
Source organism: Triatoma infestans (assembly GCA_011037195.1). NCBI lineage: Eukaryota > Metazoa > Arthropoda > Insecta > Hemiptera > Reduviidae > Triatoma > Triatoma infestans. The sequence continues at coordinate 62,704 of JAAEAF010004477.1, read as the reverse complement.
ATAGACCTAACTATTAATACAAGTCCACGATCAATAATAAATTGTTGGCTCCCTCATACTGATTTTTGCCTTTGGCATTAAATAGAGTTGTAATGACACTAAGAGCGGTGGACCAGTGCTAGATAATTTGAACAGTTGTTCCAAGCCAACTATAGGTCAATTTCCCCTGCCTAAAAAGTCCATAAATTATTCCGAAGCGTTGCATCAATTGTGTTTCACTAATCTCACCACAATAATCTATCAATTTTATTCATTGTGCATCTGTTCATAAAAAAGTTCCACCAACTGCTATTATTATGTAAAAAACGTAATTGTATTCATACTTCTGTGACTGGCAACTTTCTGTGCAGCAGTCCCATTATCTTTTTCAACATCTTGAAATAATTATGATCGACAAATCACACAATATTAACGACCAGTAAATAAAGTAGCGTCTTTAATATCCAGGATGTCAAAATTGTTTTATTCTTCCTTTGGTTAAATGTAATTAAAGAGTTGTCAATTTTTGTTTTAACTTTTAGATATAATCACTAAAATAATTTAAGAATATTAAAATATAAGTATTTATATTTTCGGCAAAAACTAGAGTTGAGTGTAAAAGTAATAATTATCTACTAAATAAATAAATAATTATTTTCAATTTTATTTTTTTGTTATTCTAGAGGAGGCATAAAATTGCTTAGTTTGGTAGTCATCCAAGGCAGTCAATAGAAGGACGCGTCTAACCAATTAAAAAGTTGTGTTCACTTTTGGTGAACTAGCTTCCGCCAAATTTTAATGTTATACCAGTGTTTTGAAGAATAGGTTCATCAAAAACTGGGGAACATTAATTAGATAATATATGAATAATTTTCTTGATAATTTTTCAAATCCGAATGTATGGCCCTACACTTCGTCCCTTCGTCAGTTTTGAATGGAAAAACGGAAGAACTTAGCGTTCGTTTTTTTTTCTCTTTTCCCTAGCCCTTACGGTTGATGGAATATGACCAAAAACTTTTATTGTCAGTGATGCAGTGATGATATTTAAACGGAATATCAAGTTTAGGCTTCAAGCGATATTTTTGGTTTTTTAGATATTTTGTATACCATTCACAAATGCAGATAGACCATTCGCTAGAAATAAAAAAAAAAATCCTGGTGTGATACACTCACACAGGGGTTCCTGGGCAATGAGAGGGCGGATGCCCTAGCGAGGGAGGGCTCGCAGGATACCTTTATAGGCCCCGAACCCTTCTGCGGCTTGTCCAGGAGCCTCATCCAGACTTCTATCAAGGGGTGGATAGAAGATCAGCGTCTGCGTTGGTGGGAGGGAACACCAGGACAGAGGCAGGCAAAGCTCTTCATTAAAAGACATTTGCCTAAATTTACCAAAGACCTACTGAGCCAAACCCGAAGGGATATAAGGTTAATTGTGGGTCTACTAACAGGGCATTGTAGGCTGAATAGACACATGCACCACCTACAACTTGCGGATAGTGCGGTATGCCGATTCTGCAAGGTAGAGGAGGAGACCCCGGCGCACATCCTTTGTGAGTGCGCCGGCCTGGCGAGGATTAGGTTTCTTCAATTGGGGACGGGCAATCCCGAAGCTGAAAGCTTCATGACGGAGCCGCTCTCAGCTTTGCTAGGATTGATTAGGAGGGCAAAGCTGGGGCTGTTCTGTAACTTAAGGGGATCCACAATAGACCTCAATTTGTAGGTCGCAGTGGAATGAGGCTCCCCCCCCCTCGATTCTATTCTATTCTATTCTACACTCACACAACTTTCTCTTACTCCAGTTTTCAAAATTTTGATTGACAAATTTTATAGTTACTATATCAAATTTAATGAAATTCGTCGGTGTTTTTATAGAGAAAATAACAAAAATTTGAAAAGTAATTCCTAGTAAAAGCGCACTTCCGGTTTACTAATTTTCTTGAAACTCGGAATTTGAACAACATATTTAATTGTAATTAATATTATTTAGATGATAGAATTGTGTAATAAACTGAAATAGCACTTTCTAGGAAACCGTAACCCCACCACTCCCCCAATATTACCCATAAATCAATTTTCCCGGAGAAATATTTCAAATAAAAGTTGTAGCTCTTTGTGTGTGTATTTGATGAACCTAGTTTCAAGAAAATCGTTGGAGCCATTTTTTTAAAAAATCGCAAAAAAGTATAAAAAAAATTTAAAAAAATAAAAAAAAACTAGTATAGTGGTACTTCCGGTTGAGGAATTTTGACAGATAACCTACTGTCGGATCCCATTGTGATATGTACCTAAACGGAATATCAAGTTTTGAACTTTCTACGGTTTTTCGTTTTTGAGCTATACTGTTCACATATACATACTCATACATGCACACAGACCATTTGCTAAAAACCACTTTTTTGGACTCAGGGGACATCAAAACGGATATTTCCGGTGAAAACTCGATATCGAAAATTTGTCACGATTACAATACTTACTCTTTTACTAGGAGTAAGGGAAAGTAAAAATCATACCTAAAAGATGTGTTTTCGGTGAAAACTTTGGCGCAATCGGAATGCTTTCTCTTATAGAGTAAGAGAGAGAGTAAAAGTTATGTTTGATTTTTTTGATATATTTTTAAATTAAGTCGTATGACCAAATGTTTGTGCAATAGTTCATCAATGATATAAATGTTGCAATAGATAGATAAAATTAGTGTAATAGTCTAAACAAAATGTAAAGTTTAAAGATAATTTAAAGAAAAAACTTAGGCCTTGATGAAGGCCCGACCTGTGGGGTTGAAACGTTTGACATAAAAGGAGTTTTTTTTTTTCTGCCCCATAAGACCCAAAAAACAAGAATTATATCACTGTAAAAATTATTTAACATGAATACCTTTTATGTATAAATTCCTTCTGGGCTCTTTTTTTTTTTATACCATTCTTCCTAATTTTAAAGATTTTATTATCAAAATAAAGTTAAAACCATACATATGGATATAATTACATACAGGATAAATGAACCATAACATGTTATAAAGTTAGTTAATGAGCATAGGAAGGGGAAAAAGTAAGTGTAAAAGCGCGTCCATTTATACTCTTGTGAATTAGTTTAGGCGGGAAACACCCTCAGCTTGCCAACCAGTAATATAATACAATGCTATTACAGCAGATAGTAAAATGTGAGAAGAAAGGGGAAGGAAGAGGGTGAACAAGCACAAAGTGTGATGTAGCCAATAACACGCCCGACCGCCTTCAACTCTTCTAATTCACCAACCAACTTCTGCTATACATTCTGTTTCCAGCATCCATTTGCTCAAAGTATCTTAACAAAAGCCTAAACAACCTATAACACTATATCATTCAACCTAATCAAATCTCTACTATTCTTTATAACCGAATTTTTTACATTCTTCTTACATCTACTGATCATTTAAACCTACTTACCAATATATTGATTAATTGAAATCTCTTTCAGAACTTGAACGATTTTTATTTTATTTTCCACACTTGTTTTCACATAATTTAGCAATAAGGGAATCTTTTTTAATGAATTTCCGTAATACGAGTATACTTATATGTTTTTTTTTAAATATTCTTTTTCAATGAGTCGCTAATCTTCTCTTGATCATACCCATGTTTCAATTACATCGAAGATTTTTAGGATAAGTATTATTATTATTACTATTATTCAAGGAAGGGGAGGGCAAAACCCTACGCTATCCAAAGCCTCCTTGGGCCCATATAGCTACCCCTAAAGAATAACAACTACTGGGACTAGAACAAAAGTCCAGGCCCAGGTTTTAACCATCCAAGAATCACCACAGAGGGAACAAATCGGACCAAAACCTTAAAAGGACATACCTTAAGATCCTCTACCGATATCCTATTCCGGCCGAAGGTCTTAAACCTAATCTCCTTACAGCCCAAACAGTCAGTCATCAGATGCATGGGTGTTTCCTCCTCCGTCTCACAGACTCTACAAAAGGGGTCAGGCATGAGTCCCATTGTATAGAGATGTCTCCTTAAGCCACAATGTCCAGTGAGGAAGCCAATCAGATGCTGAGAGAGGTCCGTGAAAGACTTCGGATCCCGCTACTCAAAGCTCCTTCCGGACCCCCAATGAGCATCTTAGACTGTTCATCCATAAGGATCAGTGCTGTGACGTCATCCATGTCTGGAAGCCTGATAAACATGTGCCAGAAGACACACCAACAGCCCTGGACCAATGAAGGGGTGAGAGGCACCTAATTTGGTAAACCTATCCACCTTCTCATTCCCGAAAATTCCCATATGACCTGGAACCAGACCGAAGGACATCCTTTAATGAAGAAAGATCTTCCAGTCTTTTAGAACATTCCAACTTTTCAACACCAATCTGGAAGTGAAGACACAAGAGCTAAGCGCCTTCATGAGCAAACACCTTTTAAATTAGTGTTACCGCACCCTCTCATCCAAAACACAGCAAAGAATTGCATAAACCTCAGCCTGGAAAACGGTGGCCCACTCAACAAGAGGCACCAACCACCAAATGGTCTCCCGTCTCAAAACAGACGGCAGCCCCAGACCTACCATCCATTGTGGAACCGTCCGTATAGCATCGGAGATAATTCTCAGGGATCACCCTAGACGGACCCAGGGTTAACCAATCTTCCCTAGGATGAATATACTATATATCAGTAGATTTTCACGTCTGATGACAAACTGTTTAAACGACATAAAAATCAGCTTTTAAAATAGCTACAGGAGGTTGTTTTGGCTATAATCTCTAGTTTTCCAAAAAATAATTTACTATATTTTATTACATAAATACTATTTTTATATTAAAATAAAAATTAGAAAATATTTAAAGAATTTATAAAATTTTGTTATCTGGAAAAAATGAAAGGAAGCGAAAACAGGAAATAATTTAAATCTTTTTATTATTTCCTGTTTTTAAATATTCAAGAAATAAATCTTATAATAGTATTGACAGATTCAATTGGGAAAAAAGGAAGGACATAGAGGTATTTTTACTTTTTCAATCATATTGTCACTTTAAACAACAAACTGAATTTAATTTAATTCTTCAACACAAATTCTTCATAAAATTAAATTCAGTGGAATTTTTTAAAAATAAACTCTACAATTTTACTAATGCCAAAGAATTATTGATATATTTTGCATTACTGTACTTCCAGGAATGCATATACAACCGTATTGAATTTTTACACTATGTTAAATATATTATTTATTTATATTCCGTGTCAACATGCCGTGTTTGCAAAGAGAACAAGATGAACGCTGCAATAGAACAGAGCTGATATGTTCTCTACATCGTCTGCATTCTAGTAGACTTCAATAACTGTTTCAACATTTCTCCATATATTGTCAAGCTAAAAATATTTAGCATTGTCTACAATGGTTTTAATTTGTATTTGAATTTTTGAAATATATTTTTAAATATTCCTACATTACTAAATATAATTTTTTTTAAATAATTTTTCAATTTTATTCGACCATTTTATTGGCTCGTTTTGGGTAGTTGCAAAAACAAATGTGTTTTATTCATAAGTGCATGTTTGTATGCGGCGACCATATAACCAGCGACGGGAAAGTTTTACAACACAATGTTTATTTTTATCTCAGCATATTTTTTTAACATTCACTAAAAACATTTGTTTTCATACTCAACGTATTTAAAAACATTACTTCCGTTAAAAACTCAATTTCGAATATTTTCACGCAACTGTTATTTATAGTAAGAGGAAGTATTGTAATCTTTTCCAATTTTCGATATCAAGTTTTTACCGGAAATATCCGTTTTCAGGTCTCCTGAGCACAAAAAAGGGTATTTAGCAAATGTACTGTGTGTGTCTGTGTGTATATATGTATGTGAACAGCATAGCTCAAAAACGAAAAACTGTAAAAAGTTAAAACTTGATATTCCGTCTAGGTATCATCATGGCATCTGAAGTACGTTATCTGTTAAAATTCCTCAACCGGAAGTACCACTTTTACTAGTTTTTTTTTTTACTTTTTTGCGATTTTCTCAAAAATGGCTCCAACGATTTTCTTTAAACTCGGTACATCAACTACACATACAAATAGCTACAACTTTTATTTGAAACATTTCTCTAGGAAAATCATTTAAGGGCACTTTTGGGGGGAGGGGTGGGGTTAGGTTTTCATCTAAAGTGCTATTTCAGTTTATTGGACAATTCGCTCATCTAAATAATGTTAATTAGAATTAAATATATTGTTGAAATTCCAAGTTTGAAATAAATCGCATAACCGGAAGTGCGTTTACTTTACCACTTTACTAAATGATTTTTTTTTCACATTTTCGCGATTTTCTCAAAAAAAAGGCTCCGATGATTTTCTTGAAACTTCCTATATAAACTACGCATACAAAGATCTACAACTTTTATTTAAAACATTTCTCTAGGAACATTCATTTAAGGTCACTTTTAGGGAAGGGGAGGGGTCATGTTTTTCTTTAAAGCGCTATCATAGTTGATAATACAATTCTATCACCCAAACAAAATTAATTAGAAATAAATTGATGGCCAAAATTTCGAGTTTCACGTAAATTAGTAAACCGGAAGTGCGCTTTTACTGAACACTTTTCGACTAATTTAATTAAATTTGGTACACTAATTATAAAATTTGTCAATTATAATTTTGTGAACTGGAGTAAGAGAAAGTTGTGTGAGTGTTTCACAACAGATTTTTTTTGTTGTTGTTATAGGCCTAATGTGTTGAGTGTAATTATTATATTGTTGAAGCAGCTTCAATTTACGTCGGCTCCTATTTAAGCCATTCTCAAGAGTATATATTGTGTTTTTTGTCATGTGTAAGGTTCTGTAAACAAAATATATAAAATTAATTATATCAAAGAAATCTAGGATGTAATTTTATGTACTAATACTATTGTATTAGAATACATTATATTTAAAAAAAAATAGATATTGTCCAACAAATGTAATTCTATGATCACCAAAATCTGTACATTTCGGAAGCCTTTATTTTATAATATTCCATCGTTATGACACTCATTATTGTTAATAGTCAAATTTTTATTTTCATTAATTATCTTAATTAGTCAATTTGGTTGAGTAGTAAAAGCTCAAAAGTTATATTTTATCTGACGACAGTTATAGTTATAATACAGATATTTATCAATTTAATTGGATATGCAAAGAGCCATGTGCGTGTTCATTTATAAATTTCTATTATTAGTAGTCATTTTAATTTTGTTCAATTGTCATTACATTTATTAATCAGCTGAAGGCCTGCAATAATGTGTGTTTTTAAACTATTAATCTATTAAACGTAATTTTATATATTGTAATGTTATGCATTAGAGGGTATATTAACTAGATGTATTATGTTAATTAATAATTAATTATTATAATTTATATTTGGAATCTTTTCAAAAGGGATTTCGTGAGTTCTGTGTTTATCTGAACTGAGGAGGAATACAAAATACCCAAAAAAATACACATAAAAAGAAATATTCATATATTATTCATATACTTAATAAACTAGATACAAAACTTATTAGATTATCCTAATATTTTATAATCACATTTTGGAGGAGTAGAAACTTACAAATTATTAGTCTTCGACTTGAAGGTTGGGCATTTTGAATGTAGGTCCACCACACACTACTACAACTTTTCAGGAAACACGCTCCGGCACAGCTTCAGACTAAATTTTTGATTCCCCTAATTATTGTCGCCCTTACATATATATACCTTTTCCACCCCTAGAAGAGTGGAAGGGATGGAAATTCCCTTATTGTTGTAATTATAATGGGTATTCAATTTTCCTAACTGTGCTCTTTTGTGGTTATCTGACCTTCAAAAAATCCATCCTCAACTTGGCTTTATAATCTAAATTCTAAAGATATATTTCAAAATTTTAAGATTCTTTAATTTATAATAATTCAAACTATTATAATAATTTCTTCCAACAGAGTGCATATTAAATAATATATGTAATTTTCGTGCCATAAGGAAATCCAATACTTTGCTGACATAGCTAATTTTTAGTAGACTGTAATTAAATTTGTGTGTGCTGAAAAAAGGGTGGGGGGATTGAATAAAGTTGCATTTTTAAATCAACCGAGAGTCTTCATACTCGGATTTTTTTCAATGCATTCAGTTCTTATGAATATAATATATGCATTCGAATTTTTTTTTTTTTTTTTTAAATTTTAAGGCTCGTCAGCATCTCTGGTCATTAGCGCCCGGAGCCTTCTCAGTGCACTGCCGGACAGTGTTCTTTCGCTGCAGACAACACTGTTCATCACCGAACAGTGAGCTGTAGAGTCTCCTAAGAAGAAAAAATATAAGGGCAGCACTGGGCTGGGACTCGAAACCGGGACCTCCACGTGGGAATCCAACGTGCTAACCACTTAGTAATCCCTCTCCTGTTAGAATTGAATAATAATATAAATGAAATGACATTTTAGCTGAATTTTCATAGAAAGAGTTTCAAATAGTTTGTACTAAGTAAATTTTCGAGAAAGGCAACAAAAAAAAAAGGAAATCACAAACTATTACCTCGGGAGAGTAATTTTTATGATAACCTCATTGTGAGGACCCAAATAGCACTTTAATGAAACACTAAGTTTGAACTTTCTGTAATTTAGCGAAGGGATTAAGCTCAGTGGTAACGCGATGGACTTGCAACGGAGAAGGCTCCGGTTAAAGTCCAACAGGCGCTGCCCTTAGATTTTCTCTTCCTAGGACCCTGTAAAGCTCTCTGCCCAGTGATGGGCAGTGCACTGACAAGGCTCCGGGGAACACAATAGGTCTTTCAGGTCTTTAAATAATGTGACTACATACACACAAACACATATATTCTTACAGACACACATTTTAGGGGACCTTAAAAAACATATCCATACGGTGGAAACTCGAGTTCCAAAACTTGATACAATTAAAATATTATGATTGCTAAATTACTAAAAACCGCAACTGCTAAGTCTAAATAATTGCTAGTTTGAAAAATAAGCTATGAGATGATCGACGCAAAAATACCTTTATTAGCAAGTAATCGTCAATAAGTAGAAAAATTCTATGTACAAGCATAAATGCCAATGATGGTGTTATATTATTGTTGGGATGATATCTTTAGACACATATCTGGCAACTTCCATTCATGAATAGTTTTACAGCATACATCCCTATGATTAATCATTCGACAAAGTTGTCCTTCTGGTTAACTGATTTTCTTCAAACCTGATTTGCTTGTAAAGCATTTAATTTATATTAATATTATATAGGAATATACTGTTACACACACGGACACACGCACACTCACACATGAAATTATTTGCTAGTAATTTATATTCTTCTTATTGAGAACTTGACAAACATGTATTTTCGATGGAATTACGAGAATTTTAAATAATGTCTTTACTTCCTCCTAAAACCAGTAAGAGAAAATGAAAAATGTTCAGATCCGATTTCAATAGACATAATACACATCTAACTCGAACACAAACTTTTACTGATTTATTTATATACGTATATATGAAAGTGGGAACTTTATTTTGAGCCAATCGTATCTGAGCTACAAGTTTCAATTTTATACATAAAGGTAAAAAAAAGAGTGATAAAGTCAAGTTACAGAGCGTATAAGAGTGGATATAAAATCTTTCTAAAATACGAGTATATATATTATAGGGGGAAGTTAAAGCATGGTTTATTTCAATACTTGTATTTTTATTGCTATACTTGGCTAGAAAATTCTTGAAATTATTATACAAAGTTTTTGGATTCTGCAATTCCAGATTTTTTTGCGTACCATTCTCAACTAACAGATGAATAAAGTTTGGTTAGCCCAAATAAACATGAACTTTTGCATTTAAAGCTTACTCTAAGAATAAAATCAAAAGACAAAATTGTAGCTTGTACTAACTACCAGTTTAATGCATTTTACTTTTTCTAAGTCGTAACCGGAAGTATTGTGATCTTATCAAATTTTCAAACTGAGAATGCAACGGAAATTCATTCTTTGTGGATCACTAAGTATGAAAAAAAATGTTTATAGCGAATGGTGTGTACCTATATGTCAACTTTTTGAAGAAAATATCTCAAAAAGCGATATGCTAATTCTAAGTATGATAGCAACAGAAACACAATTACCAGTGCAAACATTACACGCAACAAATAGTTTTTAAATAGATTTTAATTTTAGGTTTAGTTTTAAATCTACTATGTACATATAAATTTACTAGTTTAGATATATATATGTATATAGGGGAAAAAAAAAAAAAAGCGCGTATTTGGATGATGTATTTGAGTGATGACGTGATATGGATTGTGGGATGCATAATAAAAAACTTAATTATATAAAAAAAACCATAATTAGGTATACATGATTGCGAGGATGTGAAGGTTACGTGAAAAAGTGAAAGAATGACTGGAATTTCTTAATTCTTTGGAACTGGAAAAACTTAATTATAAAAAATCGTTCAATTTTAAACGAAAGAATGAATTTTAAATGTTAGTTTAAGCGTTGTTTAATTTATTTAAAGTTTATTTTGTGTATTTCTTATATTCTTTATATTTTGGTTACATAATTGTGAAGTAAGTCTCCCTCCAACAACAGAGTTTAAAGATTAGACCCCCACGTGTTGTGTCCACTGTAAAAAAAATTTTGCCCTTTAACAACCCAAACACGTGTTTTCCCACCCATCTGGCCACATCCCTTTACCTGGTTTAAGAGTTTAGTATTTTAAAAATACGTCTCAGTTAGTGTGAAACTGTTTGCTCTGTACGAGTCTGTGTTGTCACACTGTCTAAAAAGCGCATCCTGAAGATGGGCGAACGCCCGAAACCGGTCGATGACCACAAAATGAAGCAGGCTACCACGGAAAATGTCTCTGATGCTTTCCAGCTCTGCGGAACCAACCGCCACAACAAATATGGTTTGTATTTGCTCGACTTGTCAGGATCTGTAGACGGATGAACGTTTGGTATCGTCACCTCCAAATTGGTGGCTACGTTGTTCAAGAAGACTTCTTCAAGTTTGTTGATCTAGTCTACCCAGATTACAGATATGGTACCCACCAATGCTTATAAGGAAATCATGATGAATGACGAGATGGATGAGGTCTCAAAATTAAGAGCTTCTCCCTTCCTTGATGTTGAGCCTGCTGTTGGCATGTCTTTAGGCACTGTCAGTCCAGGCATGGACATCCTATGGATCTCAGCAAGCATCTTATGGATGAGCTCAATAAATTGTCTACAGTCTAAGCTCATTGGGGTTTCCAACGGGATTATAATGGATTTGAGAAGAACAGAAAAATTAGAGAGAATGGGTTATAAGGAGAAATAAACTAGAATATATGCTGAACACTGTATAATGAAATGAAGTCACTACCTGCAAGGACTTTTACAGGTATAACAGAAGTTAGGTAGCGAGAGATACAGACTGAGTGATGAGAAAGATAGTAGAAGGTTGCTGACTCGTTGTTAACTGGTTGTAAACTGTTGTAAAAACTGTTCCCTTGTAGGGCTAGCTCGGCTGTATATATACACAATCTCCCACCCTAGTCTGGCATAGGTAGCAAGTAACTAGGTTGGTATTTTTTGGGTTTCACTCCGCTCTTCGGATCCTATTATAGGGACTAATGGTGAAATGTCGCTGCGTCTTTCACAGTTTTTTCTTAGACCATCTTGTTTGAACATTATGGCTCGAGGAGAAAGGAGTGATCTCATCATAATGGGTTCAGTCAGATCTCTTTTGTAAAGTAGGTAAAGCAGGAGCACCCATCGAGCTCTCATATTGCTTGGGTTGTGAAGAGATTAAGTTCAGTATCTTTGGTCGGAACAGATGTGTGAATTATTGTAGGATTTGTTCGGACTATCTGAGCCTCAGATGGATTAGAACTGGGCTAGGTTTTTGTTTTTGCCTTGGTTTATGTTGTTACTGTACTTTGGACGGTGTAAGACTTGGTAAACCTCACCCTAGTATATAATAATAACAAGCTTTCCTCTAAAGGTCACTACTGTAGAATATACGGCTCCAACACCTATATAATATTAAAGATCATTACAAATAATGTAAAAATTCCAAATTTGAAGAATATCAGTTAATTTGGAAGTGCATTTTTACAGGATAAGTTTTTGAGTTTTAGGAATTTCTCGAATAAGCTTTAACTTGGGCTCCGGACGCCAATGACCCTAGTTGATGCGTCTTAAATTAAAAAATACAAAATTGAATAGCTAAAATTTTAATTAATAATAATATTAATGGATAGAAAATGCCCCACCTTGTAAATAATTAACATAAATTACCTTTTTTAAATTCTAATACAACCACAGAAATTTCAATATATTCTTGGGGTAAGAATTGAAATAGACCAATTAAAATTCAGCCAATTCATTGTTAAGTATTATATTCTCTGAATCTTGTAAAGCTGTCATATTTCTTAACGAACTCATTAAATGAAGAAAAAAAACCTGTTTAAAAAAAAAGAAGTTAATACTACAGTGTCTTATAACGAGCTCAAACTATGGCACTCTAGAGACATGACAATGACACGTTTAAGTACCGATTTAAAAAGGGGGGGGGGGGATCAACGAGGTCACTCTTAGAACAGCTAACAATAGCTACCAGTCGTCAATTTGCTGGAATAAGATCGTTCTGTTGTAAACGCTAATGGTTAGTTCAGTTTCTACTCTTAGTTCCATTAGGAGAAGTATAACAGTTTTTTTCTTTTTTCTTTCTTAGGAACTGCCTTTTAAAACCAGTCTTTTATACCCTCTTGCTAGCATTTTATTATAACATTTAAAATATCATACTTTTTCTTTTAATTTCAACTTTTTCATTAATGGAGAAGTTTTTTTTGAAATCAGATTTTTATCAGAATTAGTGCAGAAATTCTACAAATGGTCCATTCGGCTACAAATGGTTGTCTGTTGCATTCCAATTTATTAATTCTATCAACGTGGACAATTTTTTCATACACCTAATCCCCCACCCGGGATTAGATAAGAAAAAATCTGGTATGAAATATTCATCGTATTTCTATTGTTGCAATTCCAATATTCTTATCGACATATTTTCTTAATTCAGAATGTTTACTAAATGTGTAGATCCCCAAAATTGATGTAACCATATAAATATATTATAAAAGGAGGTATTGTAGAGGGAATCTTAAAGTTTCAGTTTCCCCAGAACACCCTGGAAAAATGATAACCTTGCGTATAACAATCACACACGAATTTCTCTCACTATATAATTAAGACATTTAATATGTTATGATTACAAACGATTATATGGACTTGCCATAAATAAAGATGTTAGGAGTGACCTGAGGGTAACTAGTATGGGAGCGCCCTCCGTTTCAACTAATGCTTTTAGCAGCAGTTTTAATTTTCACCTAATTGATAGATCCCCAAGATCTCGCCCAAAAATCAGGGATTTCAGGAAAAAATCTTTCAATAAATGTCACAAAATTGTATTTGATGTTAGAGAAAGGGTACTTAGAGCAAGCTAAATACTACCTTGTGTACGAAATTATAAAATTATTGGAACCGTATTAATTTTTCAGCTTTCAGTGGGTCATTGGACATATAAGAAAGAAATCAATGGTTTAAATCTTTAAATGAGGATGCTAAATACTTAGCCCTGCTATCTTACTTACTAAACGGTGCGACAGTCCTCAGCGTAGGGCCTGGACCGCCTCAATAAGTTTTTCCCATACCTGTCGATCTTCGGCCTTGGTGCTCCATCTGCTTACACCAGCCCGACGCAGATCTTCCTCTACATTGTCCAACCACCGAAGTCGAGGACGCTTTCGTATCCTCGGTCCTGCAGGCTTTCCATACAAAAATTTTCTCGGGAGCCTATTTTGAAGCATTCTTTCCACATGCCCCACCAACTTAATCTTCCTTTCTTTATATGAGCACCAAATAGCTGTTTTAACTCCTCATTCTTTCGTGTTTTCCGCATACCATTTACATATCTTGGGCCGAATATTTTTCTTAAAACTTTTCTTTCCCAAACCTCGATAATCTTTTCACTTTTTTTGCTCATCACCCAGGCTTCGCTAGCGTAAGTAACTGTTGGCCTAATTAAGTAAGTTTTACAGGCTAAAATTTTTGCCTTGCGAGATAATTCCCTGAACCACAGAACCTTTAGGACAGCAAACAGGCATCCATTCCCTGCCTCTATTCTTGCCTTTATTTCTGCGGTTACATCGCTGTTATTTGTTATTAAGGACCCTAAGTACTTAAAACCTTTGTACACTGGGAAGCTATATTTTCCAAACTGGATTCGCTCGTCTTCATGCTCCTGTGTTCTGGAGGTGCACATATATTTGGTCTTAGTTTCATTGGTTTCCAAATTCCTGCTATCAAAACTTTTTATTAAAGGAAGATGGCTCCTATTGGAAGAATAGCAACAATTGTACGAGCAGGAATCACTGGATAAAGGTTATTTCCATTTCATATGCGTACCGGGGGTGTGTTTTTAATCCTTGGATTAGGAAGTCTGGGCTGAGCAGAAAGCAAATAACAAAGCTGAACGGTTAAGAACAGGATATGCGCTAGTTCACAGAAATTTGAAAATGTTTAAAATGGTAAATTCAGAAAATTGTAATAATTACAGTGTCAAGATCAATGTAATAATTGTAAAAGTTATGACTCGTTTAGACAGAATAGCCAATTATTTAAAAAAAAAAAAAAAAAAAAATCGCCGCCTCCCTGACTTAATTAGTTCAAGAAATCTAACATATTAATAAAGCACACCTCGCATTTTTAGTGGAGGCTATAATTATAATTTAACGAACGGATCGAACGGTATAGGATTCCAAAACTACAAAACTCGCATTTTATTTTATTTGTTGATTTATTTATTTATAAACCTTTTTCTATAAACACAATGGACTTCAAAACGTACGTATGTTTCTGAAAATTCAATTTCGAAAATTCATCACGATCGCAGTTAAAAAAAAAAAAAAAAAAATATTTCCAATATAATTTTAGCTTAAACTCAGCTGAAAAGAAGCTATCCACCGATATAAACTGAAGAATGTTTTACAAAATAGTTCGAATATATAATCCAAATGGCTAATTCAGACGAAGGGGACCAATATGGCAAAAATTCTACTGTCATAAGTAGCGTTTTCGAAAAAAGGTAACGAAAAGCAGCTTAACTAGGGGTTTAGGAATAAAAGGAAGTCGTATGTGGAAAAGTGATTTTAATACAAAATGTAAAAACATTAGAACTAGGGGAACGTTATCGTTATTTTTTTTTTTTTTTTTTTTTTTTACAGCCAGTTAATAGGTTAATGTCTATTTAATTCGAGCCAGTAGTAGGTGACAAGCATCTTATATAATACGATAAAAGAGTAAACTGGTATCCAGGTTGGTCAAAATAAGGATCTATAGAACTATAATGACTGATGATCCCCCAGAAACTTGATAAAAAAAAAAATAAAAAGCTGAACTTGAGATTGAGAAGTTTAAATGAACAGTTGTTGGCTTGGAGGAATGGAAGAGATTATCGAATTAGTCTTTAACTAAGTAAAGATTGAAGAAGCCTCTTAGCAAAAAGCTGATATACTGACAACGTCCAGTAGATTGTGATGGATGAGTTCTTAGTAAGAATGGACGAAGGGAGATTGTCCAAGAAAGAAATGAATGACAAACCAAGAGAGAGATGAGATGTGAAAATGTTTGAAATTTTGGGTGGCACTGTGTGTGATTTGGAATTAGAAGATGGAGAATCAATACTAGACACGAGTAAGATGAAAGAGACTATTGTTGAACATCGTTTTACATAAAGACAATATGACTAAATTTTAATTCTATTATTTTCTGTTTTCACTTTTATAGCGACCGGCTCTCCAATTCTCAAATTTGAGTAACCTCTCTTCTTTCTTTGAATAAATATTTATAAAATAACTAAATATGTTCGGTATTTATACAAATTCAAATTTGCCGCCATCAGAATATTACAATTTACCAATCTATAGGCTGTGTCCTAAATGTAGAGAGGGGGTTGTCTGTTCTTTTGCCCTCTCTGGTGAGTCACTATTGTACATTCGTACGAGTAAGATATATGCAGCATATGTTAGCACGCATCCTGCCTATACAGTTCAGACCGCTTTCGTTGCCCTTTAGCGTGAAAACCCAAGTTTTCCACTTCTGGTTTTCCTCGGGGTTAGTGTTAATAAGTTAGTCGTCTCTTGTCGAGTGAGTGTCTCCAGCTCTGCCTGTCTGCCAAGGTTTATTGCGCAAGCACATGGTCTACATGGTCCGGTTGTTTCTCCGGCCACACAGATTCTGAAAGCCCGTTTAATTATTATCAAAATTCATCAGCCAAGCAGCAGTGTATAGATCAAGACTTTAGAGTTACAGGCACATAAGGTCTTATTTCCTTTTCTTATTTTCCTCTTCCCTTATGTCCGATATGGGCTAAGGGCACATGAGTCTACCTGCCTGGTGATAACCTTTCTGCGTTTATGGTAAGCGCCATTCCTTTTGGCTTGTTGAAGATAATAAATACTATTGCTAACTATTTTAAATTTGATTTAATATTCACTAAATAAAGAAAAAAAAAAAAAAAAAATATTCATTTTTTGTCCATAATAATTTGAGGTCACTTGCTCTCTCTTTTTTCAACTCATATACAGTCCACTCAATATTTTCACCTTTTTTCATTTTATTCTACTATTTTCTATTCATGTCAGACCATCCAAGGTATCTCACCTCAATTCAATATATGTTAATTGTCTTGCCTGTATTTATTGTACAGAGCCTATCAGAGACTGCAATAATATGGTATAAAGGGTTTCACCTTTTATTTTTATTTCCGGTTGTTTACTAAACGAAATATTTTTATTAATTAATTTTTTGTAAGTGTTTTATTTGTAGTAGGCTTCTTTCATTCAACTAAATATGTACCATACCCTTTTCTTCCATAGCTCCCTTTACTTTGTTAAATCTTCCTCAAGGTCATGGCCTAATCAAGCTCACATCTATTTCCTCCTGACAGATCCTATGAGTAGTAAAGTAAAGTAATGCCTATTTTTTCAGGCGGGCTTAACGTCCAACTACCAAATTAGATGTCGTGGACGGGGGCGGAAGCACATACTTTACTATTAACATTTTCTTACGAATATAAAATTTAGCAGTTATACGCGGGACTCGAACTGGGGATCTCCAAGTTATAAGTCCATGATCATAACCACTACACCAACACCCGCCCTAATGAGTATCTTCCATCCTTACCTGTATTTGCCAATCGTAAAACCATCCTTGGGCATTTTTACCTTCTCATACGGCTAATAAAAATGAAGTATTGAGATCGTATCAAATTTTTGAAATTGAGTTTTAAGCGGAAATATGAGTAAAAAAACAAAATTAACGAATGTGTGTGTGTGTGTGTGAATAAAATATCTAACAATGAAAAATCTAAAGTAGTAATCTAAGGTCACACTTCACTACAATTTATGGTTTTTATCAATTAATATTATTATACAATAGAATCATTGATTGGATTTCAAATTTGAAGAAAATCCAATTAACTGAAAGTGTGGCTTTAAAGAGTGGATTTTTGAATAGTATTTTGGAATTTTCTCGAAAACGGATATAACGATTTTCTTTAAACTTAATTAATATGCTTACTGCAAAGTTAAAAAAGTATAACTTTTTATTTGAAACATTTTCCCCCAAAAATTGTATAGGGGTTTTGAGGGGGGCCTCTCAGTTACGTTTACATTTAAATTGACCGTTACATGGTTTTGAGACAGAGAGTGTCCACAACGTCTATATATCTCTAATTCCTAACACTTTTTTTTGTAGCGAACGCAACTAAATGTTTGTAAACAATGGAGTTTTTAATATTTTTGTTTTTATTTATTTACTCTAATATAAATTTTTTACTATCTCATACTCCTAGTAAAGAGGAAGTATTGTAATCGTGTCAAATTTTCGATATCGAATGTTCGCCGGAAATATCCGTTTTCAGGTCCCCTGAGTCCAAAAAAGAGGTTTTTAGCAAATGGTGTTTGTGTGAACAGCATAGCTAAAAAACGAACAACCACAGAAAGTTGAAACGTAATATACCGTTTAGGTATCACCATAGGATCTGACAGTAAGCTATCTGTCAAAATTCCTCAACCGGAAGTACCACTTTACTAGTTTGTTTTTTTTTTACTTTTTTGCATTTTTCTCAAAAAAATAGCTCCGACGATTTTCTTTAAACTTGGTATATCAACTACTCATAAAACGAGCTATAACTTTTATTTGAACATTTCTCTGGGAAAATTCATCTAAAGGGGAGAAGTGGAGTTAGGTTTTCATCTAAAGTGCTATTTCAATTTATTCGACAATTCTGTTATCTAAATAATGTTAATTAGAATTGAATATGTTGTTGAAATTCTGAGTTTGCAAAAAATCGGATAACCGGAAGTGTGTTTACTTTACCACTTTACTAAATGTTTTTTTTCACGTTTCGCAATTTTCTCAAAAATAGCTCCGACGATTTTCTTGAAACTACGTATGTACACTAAACATACAGAGATCTACAACTTTTATTTAAAATATTTCTCTGGGAAAATTCATTTAAGGGCAGTTATAGGGGAGAGGTGGGGGTTATGTTTTTATCTAAAGTACTATCATAGTTGATTATACAATTTTATCATCCAAATAAATTTAATTAGAAATAAATAGATGGCCAAAATTCAGAGTTTCAAGGAAATTAGTAAACCCGAAGTGCGCTTTTACTGAACAGTTTTTTCAGTTTTCGACGAATTTCATTAAACTTGGTACACAAACTATAAAATTTGTCAATTATAATATTGAGAATTGGATTAAGAGAAAGTTGTGTGAGTGATTCACACCAGATTTTTTTTTTTTTTTCACATTACGCTAAAATGTAAAAAAGGCAACAATGCTGAATTTCCTCTTACTGAAATTGCTATTTTGTTTTAACTGACAAAATTTTCTAAAAACTTAAGAAATATAGTTAAATTTCGTTTGGTTGGTCGTAACATGACATTAAATAAATGTTATATTTTGTGAATAGGACCTGAATTTTTTTCTGAATGTGGACAGCATTAGAGTGGCAGCACACTTTGTCAGATTTCACTGATGTTTTTCACTAAAGTGCTAAAGTTTTATGATGGATTTTCTTCTTTTACTTTGAAAATGAGGTCTTTTAGTGGCAATGCGAGTGAACAGATTTACACCAGGGCTCAGAAATTGTTTAGTAGTCATTGATGTGGCAGTCATCGCTCAGAATAATAGCGTGAAGTTATTTCAGAGTGTAAGGGTGTTGTGAGGAGATGTTAGTTGTTGATGATGATAGATAAATAACACCTTAAGATTTGGTTAAGATATATAATTGATATATATGTATATGACTGACTGCCAAGGACTTTACACTTTGGAGTTTAGAACTGAACTGAACTGACAGACTGACGTGGCTAAAATGATATGAACGGAGCGATGTTAAACTGATGTGTAAATCAACAGAATGATATCTGATGTGTAAAACTGAATTCAATAGAATGATCCTTGACTGTCTCTCTCTCTCTCATATATATATCCACTGGCCGAACCTCTCCTCTCTAGATGATGTAGGGGTAGTGAACCTCCACCACTCATCCACTCTAGCGGAGAGAAACTCTGTGCACAGAGAGGAGAGGTTCGGCCAGTGGATATATATATATATATATATGAGAGAGAGACAGTCAAAATCGAATTCTGTTCAATTCAGTCTTACACATCAGACATCATTCTGTTGATTCACACTTCGTACATATCATTTTAGCCACGTCAGTATGTTAGTTCAGTTCTAAACTCCAAAGTGTAAAGTCCTTGGCAGTCAGTCATATCTTAACCAAATCTTAAGGTGTTATTTATCTATCATCATCAACAACTAACATCTCCTCACAACACCCTTACACAGAGCATTTCATGGCCAAGAAACAATAAATTTCACCCAGATCCCAGTTTAGGGAAGGTATTTAAATCAGCAACCGTGGCTCATAGAAAATTGAATTGGAACAGCATTGGTGTTTTGTAATTTAGGAATAAAGTGAAGAAAGGTTTCAAATTTTTTAAAGGGGAAGGGATTAGCTCAGTGGCAGCGCGCTGGACTAGCAACGCGGAGATCACGGGTTCGAATCCAGCCGTGCTACCCTTAGATTTTCTCTTCCTAGGAGCCCCTACAGCTCACTGTCCGGTGATGGACAGTGTTGTCTGTAACGGGAGAACACTGTCCGGAGGCCGGCAGTGCACTGAGAAGGCTCCGGGCGCAAATGACAGATGTTGAGACGCCTTAAATTAAAAAAAAAAAAAAAAAAAAATTTAAAGGAGACTACGGTCTAAAATTAAGAAAAGTCTTTAAAGGATTTATAAACTAATCTTTTTTCCCCCATATGCTTTTTTTTTGTTATATTACTTGCTTTTACTCCTGGTCAAATTTTTTCGTGTCAAATTTTCGATATCGAGTGTTCGCCGGAAATATCCTTTTTGGGGTTCCCTGAGTCCAAAAAAGTGGTTTTTTTAGCAAATGGTGTGTGTGTGTGTGTGAACAGCGTAGCTTAAAAACGAAAAGTCGTTTGAAGTTCAAACTTTATATTCCGATTAGGTATCAATCACCATGGGATTCGACAGTAGGTCATCTGTCAAAATTCCTCAACCGGAAGTACCACTTTACTTAATGGATTATTTTTCTTGCGATTTTCTCAAAAATGACCCCGACGATTTTCTTCAAGATTGGTATATTAACTAAACATATAAAAATCTGCAACTTTCATTTACAATATTTCTCTGGAAAAATTCATTTAATGGCACTTTTGAGGGAGGGGTGGGGTTAGATTTTCCTCTAAAGTGCCACTTCGTTTAACATACAATTCTGTCATCCAAATAATATTAATTAGAATTAAATGTGTTGTTGAAATTCTAAGTTTGAAAAGAATCGGATGACCGCAAGTGCGCTTTTACTGAATTGTATTTTTCAGTTTTGAAGTATTTTCTTTAAACTAAGTATCCGAACTACACCTATAAAGAGCTACAACTTTTATTTGAAAAATTTCTCCTGATAAAGTCATTTAAGGGGTTTTTTGCGGGTGAGGTGGGGTCATGTTTTTCACTAAAGTGCTATGTAGTTGATTATACAATTCTACCATCCAAACAAAATTAATTAGAAATATATTGATGACTAAAATTCTCAGTTTCAAGAAAATTAGTAAAGCGGAAGTGCGCTATTACTAAACAGTTTTTTTCCAGTTTCCGATGAACTCCAAGGAATTTCATCAAATTTGGTACACAAACTATAAAATTTTTCAATTACAATTTTCAAAACTGGAGTAAGAGAAAGTTTATGAGTGTTTCACACCAGATTTTTTTATTAATTTTTGTTTACCGCTGTTTGCTAGCTGTTTGCCTTAATGATGATCCATGCAATCCACCATGGTAGAACGAGGTAGAAAAGAGAACCTTTTTCAATAGCAGGTGCTAATCTCGGCTTTACTGATGATTTGGATGTTATTGGGCGGTCTAACGCCTCAACAGAAGAAGCCTTTTTATCACTAGAAGTAGCGGCAAGAAAACTGGTACTTACTGTCAACCCGATTAAAACCAAGTATATGATCACCAGACATGATCCAAGAGCAGAAACAGACGCCCGCTTCGGCTCATACCGATTTTGAATGCATGAGTGAATTCACATTGGCTTTACCAAGGCACTTTATCACTGTCCATAATGATATATCTGCAAGAATTAAAGGAAAATCATAGCCGCTAATAAAACTTACTATAGCCTAAACAAACTAAGAATAATATGTAATTAGAACGACGTAGTTGAGGCTTTATAAGACTAATTTTGTTTAGTGCGCTCATATAAATGTCCAAAGTATTTGAAAAAAAAGTTAAGCTGACCACTCTTACACAAACAAACCAATCTCTAAAAACCACTATTTGTGAGCTTAGGTAGGTTGTTTTGATTCAGGTGTAAAGTGGTGAACCTATGTTTCATCCATCGTAACACATCAGCGCAGAAAATCGGTTGGATTCTTCTTAAAACGGCACAAACATTCCTGAGAAACTCAATTCCTCATTTGTTTGTGATCATCATTTAACAAATGCGACACCCGTCTTGCACAAAGCTTTCTCATACTGAGTCTTCGTGTAAAATTTCCAGCCTTAACTAAGTTATACATCTTTAATCGTCGATTATCTAGAGCCATATTGTGTATCTTCTCGATATTTTCTTCGGTAGATGCAGTTTTTGGCCATCCTTCACGTGGATCATCTACAATCCGTTGTAAGACTACGTTTAATCTCAGCTGCCCATTTTTTTTTTACTGTTGATAACGAGGGTGCCGACTTCTTATACACTTTCACCAACTTTGGATGAATTTTTGTTGGCGATAAACCATCCAAAACTAACAATATTTATGACGGAACGGTATTCAAGTATATTCATTTTGTCATCAAAAAAACACAACTCGCGTACTTTGAACAGCCGTAAAATAAACTATTTGTCTGATCAAATTGACATTTGGTATTTACTTTTGCGCCAACATAACAAAACAGTAATTTCATTTGTAGCAGTGCCATCTATGGGCTAGGCCGAGAACTTTTCACTTGACCTAGTACAACAGTAAAAGGGGGCAAGTTAGATTAATTGACTGAAAAATGCTATTTATTTATTGCCCAATTTTATATATGAATATGATACTTTGCAGGTGAATATAGAAAAATTAATTATCTATTATTTACTACTGGTATTATGTAAATTTGTTGCCGATATTAAAACGAAACTCTTTTTTTACACTGTCAGCACTGACTAACATCAAATACTTGAATTTTATCAGAAACTTAAGCAAGCGAAAACCATATAAAAATTTGGTTTAAATATTTTTTGGCCCAACATAAGGGCAACTCAAGTATATAACGTCCACCATAAATCATGTTAGGTTATACAAACACTTCCCCAATGTGTTTCAACTGATATTGCTTTGTGTTTGTATATTTATATGATGTAGAATGAAAGACAATATGTCACTTCCTCATGAATACCATATTACTATTGTTAGTAGAGAACAACTTGTAAACATTGTTCACACAATGTTTCGAATTCATACAGTTTCAGACACTATGTTTACCAATATGAATTATGTTTACCTATATTACTTTTGTAATGTGAATATACATATTTGAGTATATACTAAGACAATATGTTTTAAACAAACAAATAAATCAAATGAATAATTAATTGTTAAGTTTAAAACGATTACTCACTAATTTATGATTTTGATGAATTTTAATCATTTTAATTTTTATAGACTTTTTTGAGTAAGTGATATTCATTTTTACTTTTTTAGTTTCTCTTACTCTTCTGTAAGGAAAAGTATTACGATCGGGTAGCAAATTTTCGAAATGTTGAAGTTTTCACCGGAAATGCAAGTTTTGAGGTCCTGAATTCGATAAAAATGTGCATTATGTATAGAAAAATATCCGAAAAACACAAAAATGGCAGATAGCCCAAAGTCGATTGATGATACAACAGCATCTGAAATAAAGTTTTGGTCAAAAATCTGACGAACGGAAATGCATTTGTTCCAAGTATTTCCCGAAAATGACTAACGATTTTCTCTTAAAATTTTTATACTGTCAACAGAATAGCGACTCCACGGGTTACCCCACAGCTCAGTACTCCGTGCACTTCATCAGAACTGTACACAATACACTTTACAGACCAAGGTCAAACACAGTAGACTGAAATGTAATTGTGTTGTGTTGTAGTTGTGGCTAGGGCCGTGAGCGGTTTTGTAATGGGCTTGTGAGTATATATGTTTAAGAGAGAAGTGTCAGAAATAATCAAGAGATCACACTGTTTTTGAAATAAATATATTATTCTTTAAGTGAATTGAAATACTTCACAATATCATATTAATATGCTTATTAATATACTGAAACTAGATATGTTTTAACATATGACTGACACTGATGCTAAAATAGCGATTCCTGAATCAAGTGTTCTAGTTCAGTGTCTAATACAGACTGTTCTGAAAGAATGCTTTCTCTTGTTAGTTCAAATCTTCTCAAATAATGCTGGTATATCTGGAGGGAGTATATTGTCTTATCCTAACGTTTCTTGTCCCTTTGTCTTTTCAGTAGCATTGACCTAAATTATATTTCCTGGCTCTTTCCCCTTCACTAAAATAACTGTTTGAACTAGCTAAATTCACAAGATTATTTCACTAACCTATTTTCAAAATTCTTATTTTCTTTCATTTTTTTCTTCCACTGCAACACAAACTAGGGTTTCCGTCGCTAGTTAGTTGGCGCAAGCCAAGGAAGAAGGAAGGGATTAGCTCAGTGGTAGCACGCTGGACTAGCAACGCG
This sequence comes from Triatoma infestans, assembly GCA_011037195.1. NCBI lineage: Eukaryota > Metazoa > Arthropoda > Insecta > Hemiptera > Reduviidae > Triatoma > Triatoma infestans. Next base: position 38,379 of record JAAEAF010004477.1, on the reverse strand, counting down.
GAGGTCCAAAGTTCGAGTCCAGCTGTGCTGCCCTTAGATTTTCTCTACCTAGGAGCCTCTACAAATCACTGTACGGTGATGGCCAGTGTTGTCTAGCTACAGACAACACTGTTTGGAGGCCGGCAGTGGACTGAGAAGGCTCCAGGGGGGCATAACAGATCTTTCAGGTCGCAATGAGATAATCCCCTACAACAATCTACATCTACCGTCAACATTGATAAATGCCTATTACTTTTATTTGTAACATTTTGTCAGGAATATTAATTTTTGGGGGGAATTGTGCGTGATCAGCTCTTTATGTATTATTTCAGAACAACGTATACGGTTCTATCATCTATTTAAAATTAATAAGGTACATTTTGAAGCATTGTCAGAACTCCAAATTTTATAACACTGTTAACTGGAAGTGCGAGAATTGATTTTTGATTTTTTTGGGGAATGCACCAAATAAGTTCAAGGAAGCTCAAATTTGGTATCCCGTTTAGTTGCTACCATGTCATATGAGACGAATGTTTCGGGCAAAATCCAGCCGTAAGTGCCACTTTACTAAGTAATATTTTTCAGTTTTTCCCGATTTTCTCGACAAAAAAACGGCACCAACGATGTTCATTAAATAGTTTATATGCATATATCTGTACACATATATTTGCAACCCATTCAAGAAAATTGATTTTTTGAGACGTTGTAGGGGAATAGGTAGCGTTAAGTTTTCCTTTAAAGCTTATGGTTCCACTTCTGCATAATATTAATACATATTAGTAGTATCACTAGCATTCCATTTTTTTTTTTTTTTAATTTAAGGCGCGTCAACATCTATGGTCATTGGCATCTGGAGCCTTCTCGGTGCATTGCCGACCTCCGGACAGTGTTCTCTCGTTACAGACAACACTGCAATCACCGGACAGTGAGCTGCAGGGCTCCTAGAAAGAAAAACTCTAAGGAAAATCAAGGTCTCAAACCCGGGACCGCCGCGTTGCTAGTCCAGCGCGCTATCACTGAGCTATTCCTTTCCATTTTCCTCCTTTAATCAAAATGCTAGATTAAAATCGCTTAAGCCGGCAAAGTACTCGCCGAACTCTTATTATTTCTTTTGATAATGCTTACAAAAGAATAGAATAATGTTTTCTTCGAATTAAATTTGATGCCTTATAGCTGATCCTAAATAATAATAAAGTATTTATAATTCCATATACATAAAATTAATAAAATAGAAACTAATATAAAACGCATTTGCGTTTGGACTCTTATAATGTCAATCTGCAGAGTTGCTCTGACTGATATTAAATAAAGAATCTTATTATATTGATTGTTCAATTTAAAGTCGAAGTGAAAATGCTCCACAAAAATTATTGCGAGATTGAAATAGAAAGTTCCCAGCACTATAATAACTACTAAATAAATAAATAAATAAATAAAATAAAGACTATACAGTAAAAAATAAAGCCATACAATCCATGCTAATGGAAACAGTATTTATACGGGTATGAAAAAAATGATGTAGCGGAATGTAGAATCAGAGATAATATAAGTGAGAGCTCTAAGAAAGTAATGGCCAGCCGCACTCTTAAATTCCCAAGGGATATTTTCCCAGAAAATAGGTATATAATATATAAAGCAGAGAGTTCGTAGTTAGGGAAAGCGATTCAACTGTATCCTTACTAGTTTAAAGTAAATCAATATGGTTTACGTTACCACACTAGCGTTGGATTTACAAAATTGTTCAACGTTTTGGAAGAGTGAACAGAAAGTATTTTTTTATTAAAAGCCATCTTAATCAATTATTGTCAAGTTATAATAGCAAATCTCGCCGTATGACTCGAACCTGGGTCCTCCGCGTGGGAGTCCAGTACGCTAACCACTAAATTCCCTTCCTAATTCCAAATTTGAAAAATCGCTTAATCGGAATAGCAACTTTAGGTTAAAATAATAGATAGGTTTAAATAATTATTTTAAACTCGGAATCCTACCCCCGAAGTGCTTGTTAGATAGTTCCTGAGGAATTTATTAAATTTAAAATTTGTTTGTACAATATTATTGGCGCTCACTCTTGGACTTCAATTTCTTTCTTCAATTACATTCTTCTATTTGTGGATTGGCAGGTACTACTTGTAACCCACCATTTGATAACATTCATGTTAAAACAAATTAATACAATTTTCAATTTAAAGAAAAATTGTATATATTAATTACATATAACTGTATTAAATTACATATATCTGTGTTAAATTATATATCACTGTATTAACAGAATAGTGTTTCGCACCATCATAATTTTTCAATTTAAACATACTGATAAAACATGTAACTGGAAATTAATTAATTCATCGGAAAATCGACAAAACAAATTAAAAAAGAAAAAAAAGTGAAAGATAAGTAAATTAAAGATTTCTAAATAGATTACAAGAATAGTTTGTAAATTAACAAGAAAAAACAAAACAAAGTTTGATTATAACTTTAGTTTGTAAAGCAACAAAATTACTGACTTTTTTAAAAAGTAATTTCAAAGTTAACTAAAAGTAGATATTACTATCATATTGTAAAATTAAGTTGAACGGATAGAAGAATGTTATTCTGGCGGTCTAGGGAAACAATACACTCAGCCTTACTTAAAAACTTTCCCTTATTTAGATTAATAAAAAATGCATACACAAGTTTATTCAGTTGGTGAATTAATAATAAGTTCATGTAGGGGATTTCAGGTAATGTGTCCCACGTAAACCCTATATTTTATATCCTTTCTAACACATTATGATATAAACCGTCTTTCCTTGTATTTAGAGAAAGAATTGTAAAAGGATAATCTTCGAAATTTTTTAAAGAAAAAATGGGGATAAATAATTTGATGCTTTAAAAAAGTTGGAAAAATGTAATTATCTAAAGAATGTATCAACTATGATGAAATTGAATAAAAAATATTTTCTCTAATTTTTAAAAAATTATAAATAAATCCAAGATCGAAAGCTTACCAAAAAAAAAAAAAAAATCCATAAAGTAACTGTAATGGAATTGTTATACTCTATTACGAGATCTTTTGATATGTTGTTAAGGTGACACATAATTGGCATCTTGATTTTCAATATATATGTGTGGACAGCCACCGTCAAGTTTATTTAAAACAAACACATTCATTGCACGGATAGATTGAATTATTTTAATTCTGAAGGAAAAGAAGCAAGTTACACTTTCAATGAATGTCGAGCATATAAATATCAGTTCAAAGTTATTAGACCAAACATATTTATTGCACTGAGCGAGTTAAACAGCGAAAAATCGTAGAGTTCGATCTATTTATTTTTTCTTATTGCTATTAAAAAGAAGTTTTTTTTTTGAAGGGGGGGAGGCCAATGCACTGCGACCTTTCGAGCTATAGTGCTGTGCCCCCTGCGTGCCGCGGCTATTTGCCCATAGCACCCGAGCAGATGTCCCAAATGAACATCCATTCTACAGAACCTCCATCAGGTTAAGATCCCTGAGGAATTCTAGTAACCTGACGGGCTCCCTAGAGGATATATCCCCCTCTTCAGCTACCCAGGTTCTTGAATCTTCTCTGAGTGGCAGTCTCGCAGTCTGTTAGGAGATGTTATGGAGTTTCCTCCAGCTTCCCACAGAATCTGCATGAGCTGTCACTTTGCAAACCCAGCTTCACCAGGTGTCCTCTAAGTCGGCAATGCCCCTTGATGAAACTCGTAAGAACGCGAAACTTGTTCTTGCTCAATCCAATGAAGGCCTCCGATCTCCGTTGGTTATAATTTCCTAGGCAGATCTTGGCCTGCTGCAAACCGGGGAGGGAGTACCAGAGTTGAGATCTCTTCGTCTCCTTCTCCTTCCTAAGTTCCTCCAACAGAAACTGGTCACTAACCTCCAACTCCCCACAGAGTCTGCATAAGCTGTCACTTTCCATCCCCAGCTTCGTCAGATGTCCACTAAGTTTTGGCAATGCTCTATGAGGAAACCCGTAAGAACGCGGCCAGGCAGAGCTTGGCCGCCGCAAACCGGGGATGGAGTTCCAGAGTTGAAATCTCTTTGCCTCTACCTCCTTCCTAAGTTCTTCCAAGAGAAACTCGTCGTTGACCCCGCAAAAAGGTTCCGGCCCTAGAAACGGGGTCGCAGCGCCTATCTTCGCCAGGGCTTCGGCCATCTTTTATTCCCTTCAATGCCATCATGCTCTGGCACCCACCAAAAGGTAACATCATTCCTCGTGCCTAAGTTATAAGTTTACCTAGGCATTACCAGATCATTTTAGAGTTGATAACTGACGCACTCAATGCTCTAATGGCTGCTGGCTATCGGAAAGGATTACAATCTCCTGATTCCTATATCCCCTATCGAGGTTAAATTGAACGCATCTTCCAATAGCGTATATCTCCGCCTGGAACATGCTGGGAAACTTACCCATGGATTCCGAGTGCTTGATCCTTGGACGAACCAACCTCGCCCGAGTCCGCTCGAGGGTCTTAGACCCGTCAGTATGATGGGATATTCCTTAATGCCCAGCAGAGCGGATTCTTCGCTCCATCCACTTTTGGTGCCCAGCTTTAGAGAGAAATTTTTAATGAAGCTGTATTTCTTAATCATACCGTCTCTAGGGACGTGGCAGGTAAGGGGCTCAAAGATGGAGATGACCACTCCCCGACCCCCAGGCCCCCTCTAGGAAGTATTTGCAATCGTGTCAAATTTTCATAACTGAATTCAGAATATATATATATATATATATATATATATATATATGTGTGTGTGTGTATGGGTGAACAAAATATCGTAAAATTAAAAAATCTAAGAAGCTCAAACTTGGTGGTATTTCATTTAGGTACTACGAAGTTGGACAAAATCCATCAACCGGAAGTGCGACTTTAAAGTATTTTTTTTGAGTCTTTCGTGATTTTCTCGAAAACGGTTCCAACGATTTCCTTTAAACTTTGAATGCTAAGTGGACAGATATAAACCTATGACTTTTATTGGTAATATTTAACTGAAAAAATAGATTAAGTAATTCTGGGGGCGCTAATAACCACAGTAGTTGATTACTCCCCCTCCCAAGTAGTTCTGGGGAACTTGTGGCGTTATGGATAGTTTGTTTAATGTTATTGTCGCTCTCTTTTCAAATATATTGTAATACACCGTGCTTCAATCTGTGTGAAGTTTTCTCATTACTATTACATTTAATATTAGGCGAGATAAGTTTAAAATTTGAAGTGTATAGAAAATATGTCATTTTATATTATAATTGTTATCAACTGCAGTAAGAAAAAGTCGTGTGAATTTTTCACACCAGACTCTCTCACATCACAGATAAACACACTCATAAATATATCAACTTTTCAGAAAAAATTTGTTCTCGCACTCAAAGAAACTAAAAAAAAATTCCTGTGAAACCAATCACAATAATTCTTCTTATAAACTAAATAAAAAAATTCAAAGTATAAATAAAGTGAATTCACACGCTACTCTTGGGTCAGCATTGCGGTTAAAACTACTAATTCAACAATAGGATTAAGTTTATAATTGAACAATATCATGTCAACGGCAGATTTGGTTGTTCAAACTTTGTAACCCTTTAAAAATAAAGTCATATAAACAAGAAGTGATTCAAAGAATTTACGTAAAATAGAACATCCATGGTTCGCCATTATCACAAAAACAACATTTTATGCGAAACTAAATATTTATTTTAGGGATACCGGGCAAAGAATGTTAAGTTGTTGAAATGAACGATTTTAAAGGTGCGCAAATACGAGTAGAGTAAGCCTCTTTCACAGAATTTTGCAATTGAACCATTGTTTATGTATAAAAAAAAAACAAATTTTAATACATTATAATTATTTATTAATTAAAATCAAATATAACAGACATTATTCGTGAATAATGCTGGTGTGAAATTCCAAACATAACTTTTTATTATTTCTTATCATTTATAACTTTTCTTCAACTAGGAATTTCCACTAAATTTTAAGTTGGGAATAATAATATCAATTATTATTATATAGGTGGCAGCGGTGGGTTAATATAATGTGAGAAGGAGAGAGAATTAGTGAGAATAGATTTTAGAGAAATAAACCAGATAATATGCTGAACACGTATAATGAATAGAGCACACAAAGTTAGGTACCGAGAGAAATATAAAGAGACAGACTGGCAGAGTAAAAAGGAAGTAGATAAGTTGCTGACTGGATATACTGTTGTAAACTATAGTAAAACTGTCCTAAACTCTTCAACTATCACTCTATTTATACGACTCGAACTGTCCCTTTCTAGTCTGACCTAGATGGGTAGTAATTAACTATTGATTTATTTAATGTGTGCTTCTCCGCTCTTCGGATCCCATTACAGTATTAACACTGTCTTTTGGACAACAATGTAACTATATTGAGGTGCCCAGCAATGAAGTGAACAATGTGGACTATATACCTGAGCCAATGGTACCTATCAGAATGTCACCTCTCCCACTTTTTTAATATTAGAGCTCTGAAAAAAAAAAAAATTCAAGAGAAAATTTATCAATTTTATACTTCTGTATAATCTGCAGTAAGAGAAAATCGTGAAATTGTTTCACACCAGATATTTTTTCAAGGATCAGCCCTTAGATGAAGTTTTGAGGAAAAGAGTTTTGAGGAAGCTCTAATAAAAGCTTTGGGGGAGGGGGGCTACATATGTTTGTAATCAAGTTTAAACACAATTTTTGGAGCAAATTTTGAGAAAATTACGGGAAAAAAAAGAAAAGAATTCAGTAATATGGCACCCAATTATGGTTTTTATGAAACGTCGAACCTAAAACAGAATTTCAAACAGAAACATCAAATTTGGTTCCTCTACGATTTTGTTTTTTTACTCAATACACTCATACTCAGGCAGTTAATAGTTATAAATAGTAAGATATAGTAAGTTCTACTTTACAAAGTTATAAATATTAATGATAAAATGATATGTTAACAATATATTTTTTTAAAAGCTATATATAAAACATGAGTAAATAAGTAAAAGTTTATATTAAAGTGAGTTTAGAAACTTTGTACATGAATTTACTCGTTTATGTCAAGTATTAATAGGATTCTGACTGAAACAACACCTGGTACCTGGATTTCCCCCTAACTGTAAATATCACTTTGACAATAACTTATGATTAAGCAGTAAGAAATCCTTAAATAATTAATAAGATAAAAAGTAAATGCACTTGTTATCTTCACAATATGATGCATGATTTATTTATACGAAAATGCCCTTAAAATGCATGACGGTAGTAAATTCATGATTATGTTAGATATGAACAAAAATTATTGTAATTATGTGCTAAACATATAAACTAAAAGATTAACAAAAAAAAAAGTTATGAAACTCCTCACATGACTTACTTCTTTTATTGAAGTTAATACAAATATAAAATTGGCAACGTTTCTTTAATCTTGGAATTTTTATTCAGATGCCCAAATATAAATACATAAGTTTTGGGACTACACCATCCACGGCGGGAGGATTTGAATCATATTGTATGGTTTTGAAAGTATAATGTATAGTTCTATCACTTTAAGAATATGAAATCCATTACATGTATTGGTAGGCAATGAGAAGGGCGGATGAGTTGGTTAAAGTGCGATCATCATTACCATTTTGTAGTGGCGAGCCAGCTAAACCTGTCACCAAGCAATTTTGTAATAAACAGTCCAAAAATAGTGAAATAGAGAAATGAGGAAGCACTGGAAGGACACGGAAGAGTGTCTCAGGCTGATTTATAAAAGGTATAAGGCACGGGGGGCTTAAAGTATGTTCTCTCTCTGAGTAGGATACAATTGAGAATTGTGGTAGGTGTAATTAACTGGACACACTTGGGTAGCAAGTGCGGGTGCCTTACACAAAATAGGCAGGACGTAAAATAATTAGAGAATTACCATAAAAAAGAAATACATATAATTAAACAATTCATACTACAAATAAAATCTTATTCCTTAAATAATAGTAAAATAATACTTAAGCAGTAACTATATTAATTTGTACAACTTACAATATTTAAGGGTTTTTAAGCTGAAGGTTTGGGCCTTAACTCTCGTATAACACTACGACACTGTTCTATAAATTTCCCCTGAGCATGATTTCCTTAACCACCGTTCTATTGTTTCATCCAACCTTCGTAAAAACCCAGTCTTGGAATTGCACTGAGTAACAACCAATATTACATAGATATTAACTAATATATTTCACTTAATTCTAAAATAATTTATATTTCTTCCCAAAGGTCTACACATTACAATTGATTAGAAGCATTGGTAGAATTCCAAAATTTGAAGAAAATCTGTCGAGCAGAAGTGCGACTATAAAAAATAGGTTTCTAGGATTCTTGGAATTTCCTCGAAGATGATCGTTTGGAACATTTTTCAAAAAAAAAATTGTTTTAGGCAGTTCTCCGGAATATATAGCTAAATTTTAAGTGTTTCGGGGTAAATGTTAAAAGTTGAGGGGTTTAAAATAAATGAATCTGAAAACTAAAATAAAATACATGTTTGCCACTAGAAAGGGAGCATCCAACAATGAACTGATTAATAATCTAGGTGCCCACAAGTATGAGCATGTTGGACAGTTCAATTGCCAAGGAGCTATTATTAGTAAGAAAAACGATGTTAAAGAAGATTTTAAAGCGAGAATAATAGCGGGTAAAACAGGGTTATTGGTCTTTGGGAAAACGTTTAAGATTCAGGTCAATGTCAAGACAAGGTAAACTATTAATGCATAAAACCTTTTTAAGATTCTGTTTTACATATGGAAGCGAGAGCTGGGTACTGATAAAGAAAAATAAACGTCTCCTATGTAGTTGGGTGAGGAAAATTCTGAGAAGTAATTTTTTGACCTGTTCAGAAGGAAGAAGGGTGGAGGATAAATCGAATCAGGAACTGAGGGACTTGTGTCGGGATCAAGAAATAATAGGATTTATTAAAAAAGGAAGACTAAGGTGGTTTGGCCAGTTGGAATGAATGTCGGAGGAAAGATACCCTAAAAAGTTATACGTAGGTCATTCAGAAGGAGTATAAAGTCGGGGAAGGCCTAGATTGAGGGGGAGGGATGACGAGGAGAAGGATTTGAGATTGGTGGGAAATGTAGGATGGAAAATGCGGGCAAAAGATAGGATGGAGTGGAGAGGATAGGATGGAGTACTTGAGGAGGCGCAGGACCTTTGATAATAGGATCCGAAGAGGGGGATCCAAAGCAGAAAGAGAGAGAGAGAGAGAGACAAAATTGAGAATATCACTCGCTACTTAGGCCAGACTAGAGTAGGAAATTCTTTATATATATATATATATTCACAGCTGCGCTAGCCCTACAAGGGACAGTCTTACAACAGTTTTAGTACAGTTAACCATGCGTCAGCAACCAACTACTACCCTTCTCTTCACTCGCTCTAAATCTCTCGCTCCTAATTTCTCTTACACGTTAAAGTCCTGGCAGTTTAGGGACTCTATTTTATTATTACATTGTTCAGCATTCATTCTAGCTTATTTCTTAAAAACTCTTCCTCACTAATTTCTCTCCTTTTTTTCCCAAGGTTTTCCACCATCCATCGAGTTGGAGGTTCCCTTCAGCCATCGAGCGCAATTGCCCTCTTCCAAGTAATGTGATCCTCTGTCTGCTCTTCCGTCAGGCCATAACTAGACATCTCTCCTTCACCCGACCCTTTCATCTACCTCTGGGTCTACCGCTCCTACTTCGGTTATCCACCTCGCTCCATCACCACCCTAGGCACTCTTTCCGGACCCATCTTCCTCACCTGCCCCATACCATGTGAGTGCTTTAGTCTCAATTATTTTCAAGATGTTCCTCTCCACTCCCATCTTCTTCCTAATGTCGTCATTTCTAACTTTATCCCGCCTCGATCATCCTGCAGATCTCCTGCAAAAATCCATCTTCACTGATGAATCTCTTGGTTTCGAGTAACAAATTTCCGCTCCATAGCACTGGGTTATCAATAGTCCAGTTACTTTTTTCCCCTCCATAATTTTTTTTTTTACTTCCGCTTGGAGGAGCCATCCTTTTGTACTATTGACCGAAAATATTTAAAATGATCCACTCTTTTGATGCGTTTACCAACTATTTCTATGGTACTTGCATTCGACGTGAAAAAGTGCTCGGTCTTATCAAAATGTATACCTAGTTCCCATTCAGCATAACCTTCCATCAACTTCCTCAGCATATAGCTAGCATAATCTACATCTTCTATAATAATAACCTGGTGGGCCGCGAACAGAAGGTTATAAATGTACAGCTATCTGTAATCTTCATTCCCATTCTCCTACACTTCTCATTCCAACCTTTGAGAGCCACGTCGAATTATATTTTAAAAAGGATTGGCGTCATAAATCATCCCTGTAAGTGTTGTGAATGGCTGAGAGAGCGCTGAGTAATTTTGACTTGGTACCTGAAATTGCCATACATTTCTTTTACCACCTTGATGACAAGTTCATTCATAACTCCCATCTTCAAAGCTTCCCACAACTTTTCCCGTGGAACGCTTTCATAAGCTTTCTCATTTCAGGGTCTTTCGCTTTTGCATATCGTTTTCCCAGAAGCTGTCTGATTGTAAATATGTGGTCCATGCAGGGGACCGCCCTGCGCTGAATCCACACTGGTCTTCAGCACTCTGCAATTCTTCCTCCAACCTGTTTTTCTAATTATTCTTTCTAGCAGTTTGGGCACGGGTTAGTCACACATAACCCTCTATAGTTAGAACATAGTCTTCTGTTCCCATTTTTGTAGACGGGTGTCAAGTATGCTAACTTCATTTCCTCCCGTACCTTTTGTCCTTCTAAACTGGCATTTAACATTATCGTCAACAACCCAGCCACCTCTCACCCTCCATACTTAAATAATTCGATGTTAATCCCCCCCGGGGAACAGACGCTTTATGTTCGCTAATGAAATGTTATATGGGGTTGGTTCAATATTCTTGGCGCTCTTTTCTGGACTAGAATTGGTCACTTCTACTAACTGCCCGGGTAGGTACTTTCTGGCCAACTTTATAATTTTGTTAGGACAAATGAATATAATTCTGAAATTAAAAAAAAATTGTTATTTAATATATAATTGTATTTGAGAGAAAATCGTATGAGCCACACCCTCCAGATTTTTGGAGTAACGCAATTTTCAGATTTTTACTCTTATTTTTCAATATTTATTTATATCTTATTTTATTTAACGTTATTTGGCCACATAAACACACTAAAATACACTGCAAGAATAAACTAATAATTCGCTTCCTGTTAAATAGAACCTCAAAGCTTTCAGGCAGGAACTTAGTAGTTACCAATCTTTCTTTTGAACGTGACTTTTGCGACTTCTCATTCACTAAAAAAAAAATAACCTCGCACAGAAAACCGATGTACGTGTTATCATTTATGATTATTCCAGTGACTTCATATATAACATTTCTTCTACATTTCTTTTTACTTCTTTTTTAATGTATAGAGCCAACTATCTTATAACGGCCACCGATTGTATTTTTCATTATTTAAAACAAAGTTTTAGGAGGCTAAAGTTACATTTTTTTTTTCTTATCTTAAGCTTTTGGCTTCTAAAGCGGTGATCATCAATAGGCATAGAATAATATAATAATTCTCAGGGCATCATAAAACTAGGAAATGAGTATGCGATTGAAATGTATATACGATTGTAAAAATGAATATTGAAACGCAGCCAGTGGTGCCTTCTAGGAGAGGAAGTAGGAACCTCAAGTTCGCTTAGGAAGCGCCGGCGACGCGCTCTAGTTCTTTCTGGAAGGATTGAAAAGATTCTAGAAGATTCTCCACCGGTCTAAATAGTCGGACCACAGTCAGTCTAGGAGAGTTTCCAGTTACAAACGAAGTGTACGTTTATGGAAAGTGTATAAAAAGTAAACAAAGTGAACTTTTGTGGTTTAAACTGTGAAGCAATTATTACTAAGTGTTGTATGTTGTAATTTATTGTGTATAACAATAAATTGGTGTTTTCTTTATTGAAGTTTAGAGAATTTTATCTATACGAACCCTCTTAAACTAGTTGCAGTAGCTAGTCTAGAGGGAAATACGTTACAATATTTATGCGTTCTAATAGCATGTAATAGACAAAACTAATGATTCATTAAGTTTATTAAGTACGAGGCATGTCCAGTAAGTAAGTGTACTGAGGCTGTCACGGCCGGAAGGATTTTGTTTTCGACATGTCGGCTACACTGTCGTGTAGCCTGATTCCTCCCCTCCGCAACGAGACCGGTTCGAGGTCAGTACGTTGAGAACTGTCGACGCGACAATACGTTTCGTGAAAAATGTCAATCCAATCTCCCGCCAAGTGTGAAATACGCGGCGTCATCCGTTATCTCGTTTGGAAGGGAAAAACTCCGGTTGAAGTTTATAATGAGGTAAAAACTGCATATGGTGATAAAGCTATGAATCGTACGAGTGTGTTCAAGTGGTGTCGCGAGTTTAAAAACGGTCGTACGTCTGTGCATGATGATCAGAGGAGCGGAAGACCTTCAATTGTGACTGACGAAATTGTGGAAAAAATCGAAAATGCGCTCCGTGACGATCGCAGATTGACTGTGGATGAACTTTCTGCGATGTTTCCGCAAATCTTCAGATCTCTGCTACACGAAAGCATCACAGAAACCCTCGGATATCGGAAACTGTTCGCGAGGTGGGTCCAAAACAGCTGACAGACCAACACAAGTTGAATCGAGTGGTGGCCGGGCAAGCAAGAGTTTTTGAGACGCTACAAACTCCATGGTGATGAATTTCTCCGCTCCATTACTCCATTACTCCTTTCTCGGATCCGCTTTCATTACTGGAGATGAAACTTGGGTTGCACACTACACACCTGAAACCAAAAGGCAGTCTCAACAGTGGCGTCACACCTCTTCACCCTCCGCCAAAAAGTTCAAAACCACAATTTCAGCCAAGAAAATCATGGCATCCGTGTTTTGGGACTGTCAAGGCATAATTTTAATTGAATATATGCCTCAAGGGGAGACCATCAACTCTGCAAGATACTGTGAGACCCTAAAAAAATTGCAGAGGGCGATTCAGAACAAAAGGAGAGGCATGCTGACAAAGGGAGTCTGCCTGCTGCACGACAATGCCAGACCACACACTGCTTGCCTCGTTTAAATGGGATGTCCTGAACCATCCCGCGCATTCCCCTGACCTAGCACCTTCAGATTACTATCTCTTTACCTCCCTGAAGCTGCACATGGGTGGAAACAGGTTTTCAACCAACGAGGAGGTGGAGTATATCCCAGATTAGATAGACTTTTTTAGGGGATAGCGCACCACGATCTGAAAGATCTATTGTGTCCCCGGAACCTTCTCAGTGCACTGCCGGCCTCCGGACAATGTTCTCTAACTACTGACAACACTGCCCATCAGAGACATTTTCCGTGATAGCCTGCTTCTTTTTGTGGTCATCGTCCGGCTTCGGGCGTTCACCCATCATCAGGATGTTTTTGTCAAACAGTGTAATAACATAGACTTGCACAGAGCAAATTCAGTAGATCTAGTGTATCAACTGTATTTGCTCTGTGGAAGTTTATGTTATTACAGTGTTTGACGAAAACATCCTGATGATGGGCGAATGCCCGAAACCGGTCGATGACCATAAAAAGAAGCAGGCTACCACGGAAAATGTTTCTGATGCTTTCCAGCTCTGCGGAAACAACCACAACAACACTGCCCATCATTGGGTAGTGAGGAGTAGAGGCTCCTAGGAAGAGAAAATCTAAGGGCAACACTGTTGGACTCGGACCCGTGTTTCTATCATGCACCACACTGGTTGATTGTATGTGGGAAGTTATTCCACATAGGGTAGGAGAGGGACGTGTACGTTGAGAACGTTGAAATTGAAATCTAAATTTGAAATTGCCTCATCATAAACATTTTTCTAATGCCTCCCACCTTTTAACCAGTTTTTTAAATGTTCTATCCTTTCATTTCTATCTCAACGTACAGATCTCTCTTCTATTCTAAATGTTGTATTAATATCTTCTAACATCTTTTATTAATATTGGTTACTGCATTGATATTTAAAGAACGCTGTTCTTTACGGAATACTACAATTTTCTTTTTTATATATATATATATATCTTAAGTTCTATTAGTTTTCTAAAGGCGTGATTTTGAATCATGAGAACGTGCGCCACAGTTATCTCAAGAAACACTTCAATAAGTGGGGTGGGAGGCATTAGAATCAACCCAACTTTTAAGTTCTATTAGTTAATATTTGTTTAATTTTGCTTTCTTTTTGTTCTCTTTTACTTTTATGTAAATTTATTTACTTTTTCTTCTTTAGAGTACTTTGGAATGCGTCTGACATTTCTCTGAAATAAATTGTGCAGAGCTCCTGAAGAAGGGCAGCAAACTAAAGAATTCCTTTTCTTTAAATAAGTCATCTGGCCATTGCCGTACAAACATCTCCTTTTAATTTTTATTTTTCTTCTCTTGTCATCACATACAAATTGAATACTATATAGAATATATTTATTATTTCAATTATGTGATTTTAGTAAATATATTTACTATATTATTTTATTTCAATAAATATATTTACTATATGTACCTACGATATCATATTATGTATTCACTACATGTTCAACCTCTTAGGAGTTAGTGTCAAGAACTTGGTGCCTGCCACGGTGTAACCAGACAAGCCTACCGTAACTGTTCTGCCAGCTTACTTTATATTCTTCCAACTTTCAATTTGATTTTATATGAAATCTCCATCGTCATTTTATTTTTCTACGAACTCTGCCTGATTACCCTTAGGACCTTCTTTTGCCAATAGCATCTGCTCTCCATCTTTAAATGACCGGCTTCTTGTAGGTTTGTCATGATTAATTTTCTGTGTAATTACTGCCAGTTCTACATTTCTCCCAACATCTGGTTTCAATAGTCCAATTGGGTCCGCAATTGTCGGTCAAAACATTGGCTGCAACGCTGATGATCCCCTCCCTCTGGGTCTACCTCTCCTTCTTCGGTTATCCACCTCGCTGTCCATCACCACCCTAGGCAATCTTTCTGGGTCCATCTTCCTCACCTGCCCATACCACGTGAGTGCTTAAGTCTCAATTATTTTCAAGATGTTCCTCTCCACTCCCATCTTCTTCCTAATGTCGTCATTTCTAACTTTGTTCCGCCTCGGACATCAGCAGATCTCCTGCAAAATCCATCTCCACTGACAGGAGTCTCTCGTGCTGTCTTTGTTCATTACCCAGGTTTCTGCGACGTACAGTAGGATACCTTGGAAGATCGATGTGAAGATGAGCCTCTTGGTTCCGAGTAGCAAATTTCCGCTCCATAGCACTGCGTTATCAATAGTCCTATTACTTTTTTCCCCTCCATAATTTTTCTTTCTATTCCGCTTGGAGGAGCCATCCTTTTGTACTATTGACCCTAATTATTTAAAATGATCCCCTCTTTTGATGCGTTTACCATCTATTTCTATGGTACTTGCATTCGACGTAAAAAAGTGCTTCGTCTTATCCATATTTATACCCAGCCCCCTTTCAACGTAACCTTCCATCAACTTCCTCAGCATATAGCTACCATCATCTACATCTTCTACAATAATAACCGGTGGGCCGCGAACAGAAGATTAGAAATCTACAGATTATCTGTAATCTTCATTCCCATTCTCCTACACTTCTCATTCCATCCTCTGAGAGCCAGCTAGAGTTATATTATAAAAAAAGTTGGCGTCATACAGCATCCCTGGATTAGTCCTGAATTGTCGGTCAAAACATTGGCTGCAACGATGATGATCTTCTTATGCTGCTGAAGGTTTGGTACATTCTTGTAGGCTGTAAGGAAATTCCAGCATTTTACACTAAGGAACTAAGGAAGTATGCTTGGCAACTTTTATTCGATCCATAATAGTTTTTACCATTTGCTCTTCAAGCTCATTAATCCAAGGGTGGTATAGTATTTGGTTTTACGTAGTTTATTATATCAAAGTCAGTCATGAAATTTTTAAACTATAAAGAGTTAAACTTTGTTCCATTAATCATCTCCAGTGTAAGAAATGGATGAGATTTGGACGAAGCAAAAACAGACAATGTAAAAATAAATAAAAAAGAATAAAAAAAAAACAAAGAATTATCTTTGTTTATAAAACTTGTTTTTATTAACATTTTTGTTTTAAAAGAAATTCTCCTAAATAAATGATCTGTAATAAATAAAATGATGAAAAAAAAACTATTTTTTGTTCGTTCAAAACAACAACACAACAGAGAGAAAGACAAAAAGATGAGAATTTGGAGCAAGCTCTAATGCCTCTCGTAATTTTTTCTTTTTTTTCTGTTCGGTGAAGTCAAGAGTTAGAAAAAGCACCTGGCCAGTTCAAATACTAACAATACTGCATGATATGTAACCAACTTTATTAAATTCGCCCAACTTATTCTATATGGCTAGAAGGAACTTATTTTTTCCGTTCCCAAATTTTTTTTTCCTTATAATCTAATAATAATTCCATTGCAGATTTACTAAACAGAATTATGTATATTTTGTAAACAGAAATATACGAGGCATGTCCAGTAAGTAAGTGTACTGAGGCTCTTACGGCCGGAGGGATTTGGTTTTCGACATGTTGGCTACACTGTCGTGTAACCTGATTCCTCCCCTCCGCAACGAGACCGGTTCGAGGTCAGTACGTTGAGAACTGTCGACGCGACTATACGTTTCGTGAAAAATGCCAATCCAATCTCCCGCCAAGTGAATCGAGTGGAGGCCGGGCAAGAGTTTTTGAGACGCTACAAACTCCATGGAGATGAATTTCTCCGCTCCATCATTACTGGAGATGAAACTTGGGTTGCACACTACACACCTGAAACCAAAAGGCAGTCTCAACAGTGGCGTCACACCTCTTCACCCTCCGCCAAAAAGTTCAAAACCACAATTTCAGCCAAGAAAATCATGGCATCCGTGTTTTGGGACTGTCAAGGCATAATTTTAATTGAATATATGCCTCAAGGGGAGACCATCAACTCTGCAAGATACTGTGAGACCGTAAAAAAATTGCTGAGGGCGATTCAGAACAAAGGGAGTCTGCCTGCTGCACGACAATGGCAGACCATACACGGCCAACGCCACGAAGGAACTGGTTGCCTCGTTTAAATGGGTTGTCGTGAACCATCCCGCGCATTCCCCTGACCTAGCACCTTCAGATTACTATCTCTTTACCTCCCTGAAGCTGCATATGGGTGGAAAAAGGTTTTCAACCGACGAGGAGGTGAAGGGGTGGTGGAGAAGTGGACGAAGGGATTGGCGGGAAACTACTTCGAGGAAGGCATCAAAAAATTAATACCCCGGTTCACTACCTGCATTGAGAGGAATGGTGAATATGTCGAAAAATAGCTTACATATGTACTAATGTAATCAGGTAATTTTTTTGTTCAAATAAAAATTTTTGTAACCTACAAAGATTCAGTACACTTACTTATTGGACGTGACTCATACATCATGAATAATTGATACGACTATGCTGGAACGAAATATTTGATACGTCAATTTGTATTATGTTCATTTTAATTTAATTATTTTTTTAAAAAATCTGGTGTGAAAATGATTTTCTCTTATTTCCATCTCTGAAGTTCACCTTAGTGATTTTTCTTTATAGTAATTAAACCATTTTAAAAGAAGATTATTTAACAAGTTTTAATGGAAAGGTTGTGGTTTTATTAACGTTTGTTAAACGTAGAAAGCAACCTGACCACTTTCTTCTGCCCCCACACACTTCCTCACTATTACCATCCTCCTAATGCTCCACTACATCCAACGTTTATTATGGTTACACCTTATTCAAAAAATTTAATTATTTTCTGAACCATGTGGCCAATAGAAACACATGGTATAGGACCTTGGCCTCAATGGGTGCTTGCCACTTTTCTCTTTACGCGGCATTAGATTATTTTCCACATCGTCTAACCATCTTAAATGCTGTCATCCCGCCTCGTTTCTCCAGCTTTCCCATTATTACTTTTCTGTGAAATCTATCATGGATAAATAACGTTCTACATGGCAAGCTATCTGATAATGGTGGCAACTACGCGATTAATCGTATAATCTATTGAATTACGTTCGTATAAAAGGGATCACTAGAAAACCTTCCTTTCCAAGATTTCCACCACATTTTCATTTCTCTTGGATCTACGCCTAAATTTTGCTAGTGCACAGAAATACTAACCTAACAATTATGAGTATCTTGTTAAATAACAACTTTTGGCGCCTGTGACAAATTCTTGAAATTTGGATCACCTAGTATAGCAGCATACAGGCATCGATTCTACGCTATCAAGTAAAGAAGATAAGCTGCTAAATCACATTAGCAAAATTTTGTTTAATAATTTGAATTTGATCTTCCCTTTCACTTGTACATCGAGGTTACATATATTTTATTACTTATCCGGTTTCCGGTTTATCGGTCACGCCTCGTCCTTTCGCCATCCCTTATATTTCTTCAAAGGCCTCTCCCAATACTGTCTTGTTCCATGCGATACACTTTTTCAACATAGTCCCCAGCAACATTTATACACTTGTCCCATCGTTCTTCTAATTTGTGTATGCCTCTGGCATAAAATTCTTTGGGTTGATCTCGAAACCATTTTTGCATCTGATTTTTACCTTCTTCATTGAATTGAAAATGTTTCCAACTTAGAGCCTCTTCGTCAAATGGAAGTCCGATGGGGCGAGGTCGGGCTGTAGGGGGGATATGGAAGGATCTCCCACCCCACTTATTGAAGTGTTTCTTGAGATAACTGTGGCGCATGTTCTCAAGATTCAAAATCACGCCTTTAGTCAACAGTGCACGACGTTTCGTTCGAATGGCATGCCTTACTTTCTTTGTGAGCATATCACTGTGTTCGTTCGATGGTTCGTTGATCTTCAGACAGTCACAATAAATAGGCTCTGGGCACCCAAAATGCTGTAAGCATGACTTCACCTGCAGACTGGGTCTTGAATTTCTTTCGCGTGGAGAACCCGTATGCTTCCACTCAAGACCCTGACGCTTAGACTCCGGCTCAAAATGGTGTATCCATATTTCATCATATGTTACAATTCTACTGAAAAATTCTTTTTCAATTAAACATCGTTCTTTCAACTGTTGTATTTGAAAGCTGGTTTCTTGTGGGCGTCCGCATGTTGTCTTGGAAGCCATCTCGCACAAGTTTTCTTGTATTGCAGCTTATTCTGAATAATGTTATGGACAGTTCCAACACTCGCGTGCACCCAGCTATCAGTTCAACAGTAATATGCCTGTTGTCCTGGATTAATGCTTTAATGCAAGATTCGAGGGAGGAAGTTGCAACTTCAACCGGTCGTCCACTTCGTTGCTCGTCACAGACACTTACACGGCCACTTCCACAGCTACTTTTAAAGTGTTCTTCCCATTTGTAAATGTTCGAACGGTTTAAACAATTATTCCCGTACACTTTCAACATAATTTCTTGGATTTCACTACCTTTGATACCGTCTGCAACTAAAAATGTAATCACTGAGCGTTGTTCTTCCGAGGTGCAATGGTCGAGCGGACTCGCTATTTGGTAACTGAATACATTTGACGTTTACTTACTCAAACACTCTCGAACAACTGATGAAAGACTAAGTACAAGGATGCCAAATTGACGTATTGAAAACAAACCGTTTCTGAGCTACAGCGATTTGTCTCGTTACTTATTGAATGATCCTCGTATTTGAAGTTTATTCCAGGGGGAAGTTTGTAGACGACAACATGTTAATCAGATATCAATTTCGGGAGGGAGAGATTTTGAGTGTACTTTGCGCCAAAGAAAATTGTTATGTTGTACGTATTATGATTGTGTAAATTGTGCTTATGTTTAATATAAAGTAGTTATGTCATTATTGATTCATGTGAAATAATAAATACTTATAAATTTAATAAAAATATTTAAGAAAGTATGCTTTATATAATGGCTAGTTGTTGACTTTACATTTCATTGATCCAGAAAAGCACAGACATAAGCTTTTCAAAACAACTTCTTTGTTTTCTTTTTATTGTTTTATTTGGTTTGGTTGAAGAATAAAGTTTGAATTGAAGTTGAAGTAAATTAGTTTTATAAATGGACTATTTGTTATGTTCTGTTTGTTAACTTGTCATCATTAATTTAGATAAAATAATGCAATATCTTTTTATATAAAGGAAATAAATTCAAAGTGTAATGTGGCAACAACAACAACAATGTCAAAACCAATATTGTACTAAGTGAAGCGCAAGAAAGTGGCAAAGGTGGGATAACCAAAAGGTAAGATAGGAGAGGATAAAAACCTCTTTTGTTGACAAGTCTCGTTATTGGCATTCTCCGAGTTACCAGAAAAGTTCCATTTAGCTTCCCTTTTATATATTGTATCTCTTAGAGTAAATAGGTAGTTTAAATTAAAAAAATAAATTGAAGAAAAAAAACAAACAATTTTCACATAGTTTTGTATGAGTTTGTTGATTTATAAACATTTATATAATACGTAAATAATAGAAGTTATTTAGATAGTTTTTTTCCTATCAATCGAAATAGTATTTTAATAGCTCGAAATAACTGTAGTGGAATGACGAAATCGAAAAATAATAGTTTTTAAAAATAATTTAGAATATTTTATAGTATCGAAAATTGTATTTTAATATTTTATATTTATCTTAGTGCTGTGAATTTACCTTCAAAAAGAGTGTATTTTAGAACCAGGTATATTAAATCTGGTCATTGCTATTAAGAAAACAAAGGCACAAAAATCCGTTAATATAATACAATGAGACTTGGCCAACTGCTTTGTTAGAGAGCATTCCTTAAAGAGTCTCCCTTCAGCCTTCAAACAGAACACTTCAGGATTCGCTCAGTGCCAATGATAGATATTTGCCTTTATTTTAGATATACTTCTGATTTATAATTGTGATACTGTAATGTGCTTAAATTTGTTTAGAAAATAATATATTTATTTTAAAACCAGTGGTACTCTCTATATTATTGCTAATACTTCATTCTCTTTTAAACTTGCATACCTACAAGCCCTTTTTCTACAACACCGCTCGTGCAACTTACTACAAACACACAACATCACGGCATAACATTACATTGAAATCGAAAAATAATAGTTTTTTAAAATAATTTAGAATATTTTATAGTATCGAAAATTGTATTTTAATATTTTATATTTATCTTAGTGCTGTGAATTTACCTTCAAAAAGAGTGTATTTTAGAACCAGGTATATTAAATCTGGTTATTGCTATTAAGAAAACAAAGGCAAAAAATCCGTTAATATAATACAATGCGACTTGGCCAACTGCTTTGTTAGAGAGCATTCTTTAGGACAGTCAGACTTCTGCCTTCAAACAATACAGTAGTATTCTGCTTCCAAAGCCAGAACACTTCAGAAGGACAGACTTGTGCTAGAAATCAAGGTGGAAACATCTGAGCTATAATACCAGTATTAAGTTATATGAAATTGTTATAAGCATTTATTGTGATATTCAAAGTACTTAATTTCTCTTAAAGATAATATATTTAATTTAATCTATCAGTGTGTTCTTAATTATTCTTATACTTCTATATTTTCCTCAAACATACTTACAAGCCTTTATACAAGACCGCTCGTGCTACTTACTACAAATACACAACACATCAAAACATTACATAACAATATATACGTAAATACAGGATGTTTCAGAATTGCACGGCACTATTTTCTGTGGCAAAAAATAAACATAAAAGTTCAAATACACATACGTTTTAAATAAATTTATTAAGAGATATTGAAGGTTAAATACTTATTTATCGAAAGTTCAAAAGTATAATACTAGCAATTGCATATCGTAATTAACAACTGCATATCGTTTATTTGTTTGACAGTTTAGTATTAAACACTGTGTAAGTTCTGTGCGTATGAGTGAACACTGGAAACAGTATTTTTAGTACTTTGTGTGTTGTCATAGGAGATACTACAAATTTTTTCATATTTTCAGAACAAACAGACATACTTTCTTTTAACTTGGTGTGATACATAAAAATGATGTTGCTGGTGTTCGAAGATATCATGAAAAATTTTCCAATCGAAGAATAAAAAATCGTAAAACATTTGAAACCATTGAGTGAGAGTGTGTATACGCAGTATGTGTATATGTGTATTAAGGGTAAATAGTGATAAAATAAAAAACATTAAGCTCGAACGAGATTTACCGTCTAATTATAAGCAGTGAAAGTAAAAGGAAGGTTTAGTAGTGTTACACTTTTCTTTAAATTTTCACAAAATATCTTGGAAACTCCACGTTGTGGCTAAATTCGGCTGTCTCTCGACCAGCAGCAATTCCAGCTTTAAGTCTGAATCAATGACTTAACGAAACTGATCTAATTATTATTAAAATTTCCGTCATGTATGCTCAAGTTGAAGATGTACTATATTCTAATGTAATAGTTCTGATACAAATAAGGATTTTATAAAATTTAACATTTTATTTTATAATACAATTAATGTGAACTGAAAAATTCTTGTTCACCCTCCCTCCTTTTATATATATGTACATCATTTAGGAAATAATCTATGCTTTGGGTCAGAAAGTGTTAATAATGAACTCCAATTTTTTAGTTTAAACTTAAACGTTTTGGGAATGGTTCCTATCTTCAGAGGGCAACATCAATTTTTAAAAAATAGAGACAATTGTAATTTTAATTATAATTATAATTACTTCCGGAAGCGTTAGGGAAAATCCCCGCTAATACAGTTTAAGGGAAAACTAAAAAGATGAAGTTTTTTATTAACATATTCTGACCAAAATCTCGATTATATTTTTATAAATACAATATTTTATGTTGTAAAAATATCCTCATGTTTTTTTTTTAAAAACTAAACCGTAGGTGCAACAGCCCATGATGAAGGTTCAACGTCTGCCAGTCAGTGATTTTTATTAGGAGATATAATAGGTTTGAGAAGGAGAGAAGTTGGGTAAGATAGGTAAATAAACTAGAAGTAAAGCTGAACACTGTAGCACAATATGCCTGGACTTCACACTAAAATATATAAATGGTAGTGAGAGGTAAAGAGAAAGCTTGATGACGCGTTGTGACTGCTGTAGAACTCTGCTGCAAGACTGTCGGAAGACTCGCCCCTATGGCTGACACAGCTGTATTTAAACAGTTTCTCCCGCTCTAGTCTGACCTAAACTAGAGAGTGATCCTGTCTCTCTCTCTCTCTTTCTCTCTCTCTCTCTGCTTTGGATCCTTCTCTTCGGATCCTATTATCAGGATAGTTTATTTACCTATCTAACCCAACTTCTCTCCTTCACAAACCTATTATATTATCCTATTTCTCTATCTCATTTGGATCCCTCTCTTGGGATCTTATTACAGGGTACTTGTAGCCATTTAGTTCTCAGTACCATATACTTTTGGTACTCACAACTAGAGTTCGCTAAAATTTTTATTTTTCTTATTTTTTACTTTCTCTTTTTCATGTAAGGCGCGTCAACATCTATGGACATTGGCGCCTGTAGCTTGTCATTGCACTGCCGGCCTTCGGATAGTTTCTCTCGTTACAAACAACACTGCCAAACACCGGACAATGAATGTAGAGGCTCCTTGAATAAGAAAATCTAAGGACAGCACTGGTGGTCTCAAACCCGGGACCGCCGCGTTGCTAGTCCAGCGCGCTATCACTGAGCTATTCCTTTCCATTTTCCTCTTTTAATCAAAATGCTAGATTAAAATCGCTTATGCCAGCAAAGTACTCGCCGAACCCTTATTATTTCTTTTGATAATGTTTACAAAAGAATAGAATAATGTTTTCTTCGAATTAAATTTGATGCCTTATAACTGATCTTAAATAATAATAATGTATTTATAATTCCATATACATAAAATTAATAAAACAGAAACTAATATAAAACGCATTTGCGTTTGGACTCTTATAATGTCAATCTGCAGAGTTGCTCTGACTGATATTAAATAAATCTATTATATTGAATGTTCAATTTAAATTCGAAGTGAAAATGTTCCACAAAAATGATTGCGAGATTGAAATAGAAAGTTCCTAGCACTATAATAACTACTAAATAAATGAATAAATAAATAAAATAAAGACTATACAGTAATAAATAAAGCCATACAATCCATGCTAATGGAAACAGTATTTATACGGGTATGAAAGAAAATGATGTAGCGGAATGTAGAATCAGAGATAATATAAGTGAGAGCTCTAATAAAGTAATGGCCAGACGCACTCTTAAATTCCCAAGGGATATTTTCCCAGAAAATAGGTATATAATATATAAAGCAGAGAGTTCGTAGTTAGGGAAAGCGATTCAACTGTATCCTTACTAGTTTAAAGTAAATCAATATGGTTTACGTTACCACACTAGCGTTGGATTTACAAAATTTTTCAACGTTTTGGAAGAGTGAACAGAAAGTATTTTTTTATTAAAAGCCATCTTAATCAATTAGTGTCAAGTTATAATAGCAAATCTCGCCGTATGAATCATATAAAATACACTTTAGGGAATAAAAGAGGATTTACAAATATCGGAATTTCATTATAACCTCTCCCCGTTATATCTGTATCACAACTATTGCTAGAAAAGGCATTCAAAATTATTGGAAATAATTTGACTCATTGAAATCCCAGAGATTTCAGATTTCCACAAATACATTTAGTTTTTCTATTAACTTGTTGTTTACTTTAGTATGTAAAAGAACAACAAACAGGAGGAGGCGGCACTTTTCGCCAAATACCCCGAAGTTTTCATCCCACTGTTCTACAAGTATACATGAAATATTATATTATAAAGATTAAATGGAAAATCAGTGGGACAATATTAATGAAAAATTAAAAGACAATAAGGTCGAGAATAATTACCCCCAGCAAGCATCAGTAATACTGGCAAGGCTAAGGATTGGTCATACACATGTGGCACATGGGTACCTCCTTAGTATTGGGGAGAAAAGGCCGAGGTGCCCTCGATGCCGAGAAAGGCTAATTGTGGCGCACGAATGGTGTCAGGCTCTGCGTACTCAGTGAGAAAGGCCAAACCTGGTCTCAAACCTTTCCCAGAAAATAGGAAAAGGGCAAGCGCGCTATTCTACAAGAGGGTTCTCCTTTTATAGAAGCTATTTGCTTAATAAAGGAAATAAATCAATTCAGTCAAATTTAATTTTGATAGTAGTTAGGTTTAGTAAACTAGGTGAAGAAATATCGAATACTTCCCCAAATTAGATTAGTCTATTATTTTGAAGACGGAGAGGAATATCGAGTCCTTTGCTCTTGTAAGGGTGTTTGGAATGAATGTATTTATTAGCGTGAAAATTTAAAGTAGTAGTTAGGTTAATTTAACCGTTTTTTTTTTTTTGTTTTTTTTGTTTAATTCCGGGGTTGAAAGAAATTTTATAAAAGTACGAGTATTTCAACTCATAAGGTTTAGCTCATTTTAGGATTAGTCTTTTATACTCGTTTTTGGAAAATTTGTTAAAATTACTACACCATCTGTGTTCGTGCTATAAAAAGCCCCCTTAGGATCAGTTATAAAGTTAAGTAATCAAGTATATAGATAATATGTATATAATGCAGTTCATGGTAAAATAGATGGATTTTTAGTTTTATGGTAGAAGAAGGTTGTGATGACCCCACCGTCTCGGGAATCCAATAGATAACCCCCTAAGTTCGAAATCTGTGGGTCCATCGAGAAGAAAGAGCATTGGATTAAGTAAGAACAGGGGCGATGCTACGTGAAGTGTGGACCTTTAGTCACATCTTACTGGACTATTCTAAACCCCCCGGACCTCCAGGGGGTTAGTATCTTCTAAGCGGAATACTAATTTTGGCCTTCCTATGATTTTACAATTTTTAAAATATTTTGTTCACGCCCATATATATATATATATATCGAACATTTTGTTTGTACTTAAAACATGTATTTCCGGTGAAAACTTAAATTTTTGAAAATTTGAGAGGGGATGAAGTAATAGAATCCGAAGGGCGGTGAGAAACACAAAATTGAGATAGTCTAGTTACTTGTTATTTAGGCCAAACTAGAGCGGGAGACTCTGTATACATACAACTGAGTTAGCCCTACAGGGGACAGTTTTACAACAGTTTACAACCAGTCAACAACCTACTACCATCTCATCACTCAGCTAGTCTGTCTCTGTATATCGCTATCTAACTTCTATATACTTGTACAGTATTTACAGTTTGTGAGTTCATTTTATTATACAGTATACAGCATTTATTCTAGCTTATTTCTCTCTCATAAATACTTTCTCACTAATTTTCATTCCTTCTCACATCGATTATATATCAAATCAAATATGATTCCTTATAAATTATTGGCGGAATCCAATTGAAACTAATAGCACACTAATAGCAGCTCTACGCTTTGACCACCACATTGTCAAGAGATAATTAAGTAAAAACAATGTTCTGTTAAAAAGTTACATGCAAATTGATTCTCTAAAAAAATTTGACGTAAGTTATCTTTATAATTATCTGCCAGCGGAGAATAACATTATAGAAACCAGACTAAGAAGCTGGAAAACCTTTTACACAGCCTAATACTAACCACATTACTTCTTAATAAAAACAAAAAACAAAAAAAACAAGAAAGTTTAAAAAAGAGAACTTCTCAATTACAATTAAACAATTCAACCCTCCACTGTAATTTCGAGAAAAAGTTTATTCAGGAAAGATTACAAATATAAAAAAAAAAAAAAAAAAAAAACGAAATTACAACACATTGACACAGTTTTTCAATTAAACCCTACCGAGATATTTTTTAATTTAACTAAATTTTCTTAATTTGTAGAAAATAACTTTTAGAGAATTACATTTCATTTTAAAATAGAAAAGGTGAAAAGAATTCTATATTACTTTCTCTTTCTCCTAGTAAGAGGAAGTTTTGTAATCGTGTCAAATTTTCGATATTGAGTTTTCACCGGAAATATCCGTTTTGAGGTCCCCTGAGTCCAAAAAAGTGGTTTTTAGCAAATGGTCTGTCTGTGTGTCTGTGTATATGTATGTGAACAGCATAGCTCAAAAACGAAAAATCGTGGAAAGTTCTAACTTGATATTACGTTTAGGTATCACCATGGGATCTGATGGTGCGTTATGTGTCAATATTCCTCAACCGGAAGTACCACTTTACTAATTTTTTTTTTAGGTTTTTGCGATTTTCTCAAAAATGGCTCCGACGATTTTCTTTAAACTTGGTATATCAACTATACATACAACAGAGCTACAACTTTATATTTGAAACATTTCTCCAGGAAATATTTAAGGGCACTTCTGGGGAGGGGTGGGTTAGGTTTCCATCTAAAGTGCTATTTCAGTTTATTAGACAATTTTGTCATCTAAATAATGTTAATTAGAATTAAATATGTTGTTGAAATTCCGAGTTTGAAAAAAATCACATAACCGGAACTGAGTTTGTTTTGACACTTTATTAAATGATTCTTTCATTTTTTCGCGATTTTCTCAAAAATGGCTCCGACGATTTTCTTGAAACTTCGTATACAAAATAAAAATGCAAAGATCTACATCTTTTATTTAAACATTTCTCTGGAAAAATTCATGTAAGGCAGTTTTAGGGGAGGGGTGGGGTTGCAGCTTCCCCTAAAGTGGTATCATAGTTGATTATACAATTCTATCATCCAAACAAAATTAATTAGAAATAAACAGATGGCCAAAATTCCAAGTTTTAAGAAAATTGTAAGCCGGAAGTGCGCTTATACTGAACAGCTTTTTCAGTTTTTCGACGAATTTCGTTATATTTGGTACACAAACTATAACATTTGTCAATTATAATTTTGAGAACAGGAGTAAGAGAAAGTTGTGTGAGTGTTTCACACCAGATTTTTTTTTAAATAATTTAATGTTTTCTAGGTGAAAATCTAAAAAGTAAAAAAAAAAAAAACCATTTCAATGATTTAATTAAATAAATAATAATTTTAAGATTGATCAAATAAATTTGTGATCTCTGAATTTACTAGATGAAATTTTTAAATGAAAGAAAAGGAAGTTTTTAAGAGGCTTTAAATAAAATGAATTAGGGATTCATCAATCTCAATATCATAAAGAGATGGCATCCATATTTTCATGATTGACATGACAACAAGTAATATTAAGTTATCAGGCTTAAATGATACCAACAGCATTAAATTGTAGTGATATTATAGCCTACAACTAAAAAATTATAAAATATAAAATAAAATTACCTGATTTTTAAGTATGAAACAAAATGCACGAGATGAGAATATGCTCAGGAATGAAGAGAAAACATCGCACGTTTGGGACATTCATTGCTTTCATTGAGAGAAAGACACTCATTAAGAAAGCAATCACTGTGGTTTTTCATAAGAAAAAGGATTCTCAGGAGTAACGAATTCACCACATAAATCTTGAAGCAGATTCCACGAAAAAAACCCAGCTAGACTTGACTAGACCTGAGTTGACATTAATCAAGATAAGAATATGCTAATTATGCTGCGATATTTCAACATAGGCTGATCTAAATCAGATGAGCCAGGAGTTAAGCAAAATTAAATAAATTTATAAGATTAATTTTAGGAATTTTTGGTTGTAACTTTATAAATGTTACATTTACTATCCGGTAAATCTAGGGTGTTGGTGTAGTGGTTATGAGCAAGGACTTGTATGTGGAAGGTTCCTAGGTCGAGTCGCGCGTTATAACTGCTAAATTATATATTCGTTTAAAAAATGTTAACAGTAAAGTAGGTGTTTCTGTCCTCCTTTATGAGGCCTAATTTGGTAGTTAGATGTTCAGCCTGCCTGAAAAATACAATAAGATAGCCGTATTACTTGTTGCCGACAATCGACTTTGGATTGACAGATAAGAAAGTATTTATTATTATTTGTCTGTGGGAGGGAAACCCTACGCTATCCAAAGCCTCACCGGGTCCATATAGCTACCCCAAGAAAAACAACAACAAGCCGGGTCTATAACAAAAATCCAGACCCGGATCTAATCCATTTGAGATTCACTGCAGTCCGAATAAATCGGACAATAACCTTACGCGGAAATAGCCTAAGCTCTTCCACAGACATCCTATTCCGACCAAAGGTACTGAACCTAATTTCCTCACACCCAAGCAATCAGTCATAAGATGGATGGGTGTTCTCCTCCTCTGTCTCACAGACTCTACAAAATGGATCCGGCATGAGCCCCAATATGTCTCCTTATCACATCTCTATGTCTCCTTAAACCACAATGTCCAGCAAGAGATCCAACCAGATGCCTGCGAGCGCTCCGTGAAAAACTCAGCAACGTCTCACTTATGGCCTTGTCCGGACCCCCGATGGCATTTTGGACTGCCGAAAACCACTGAGCTCATCCATAAGGATGAATGCTGTGAAGCTGTCCATGTGTGGAAGCCTGACAGACATGTGCCAGAAGACACGCCAACAGCAGGCTCGGGACCAATGAAAGGAAGAGAGGCGCCTAATTTGGCAAACCTATCCACCTGCTCATTTCCAAAAATTCCCATGTGACCTGGCTTTTCCCCATCGATGGATAAGAAAGTAACAATCACACGTTTTCTCAACAATTAAGTGTTGTTATAACAACAGCTAATATAACAACACAAAACTGAATATTGTTTCCAATCTTCCAAACTTGTGATTAGATCTGTAACAATTTTGTATTACTTTTCCTACATATATTAATCCTGTTACCATTTTCTCAAGACAAACCTCTTCTTCTTCCCTTATTTATTTCGCAGTTATTACCAAATTTATCCTAGTACGTTCTCCAATAACATATTTGTTCATTCTGTTCATTTCAGTTCTTGCCAAGAGACACTGAATTTTCAAACAAAATTATATTCATCTAATTATTTTGAGGTAATTGGTTCAAACATTCTGAATAAATCCCTTGGTTCCAGGACATGCCATCAGTAAATTTCTCTTTAAGGAATATAGTTTTCTCGTAAAGCTCTTTATCTTTATAAACATCGTTGCCTGCTCCGAGTCATTAGACCTTATTGTACTTGTAAAGGTCAAGGAACAAGGAAGATTTTCCTTTAAAATGCTTTACCATTTTTATGGCGGCTCTTGAATCATAAGGAGCAATTTATTTGGACAACGTATTTGATGAGTTTTCTAAGGAAAAAACAACACTTGGCGCAACAGTCCAGCCTGGGCCAAGGCTAGCCAGATAGCGTACGTTCGCTAATAATTATTGTAGCTCAAATGTTAACTGAAATATTCTCGGATCATATGCCCTTAGAATTAATAATTAAATACCAAACTTTTGGGAAAAACGATATTATTCTCCCTCTCATTCTGAAGTTAATTTGGTCAAAAAATGATCAAAAATATTTTAAACGAAAGCTTGAAAAGTTAATAGAATGTAAACCTACTCCTCAGGATCCAAGAAAAATGGGGTGCTACTTTATAAACAATATACGGGATGCGTTAAGCCTAGGCCGGAAAAACTACATTAGTAAAATGGGCCCATCTACCAAACAGAAATGGTTTGATGGGGAACGCAGAAAATATAGGAGGCGGGCATTTGCATTTCTGAATTTGTATAGAAATACACAGTCTTACTGGATAAGAGCTCAATAAAATAATAGCATAAATGAATATAAAATGTTATGTAGAAAAAAGAAGTTATATCATTGTCAGATAGTAGGAAAATTGAAAACTGCTAGAGATGGTAAAGAATTTTCGGGTGCAGTTAAGTTGCTTAAAAACGTAAATTTCTATTGGGAGTTGAAATAAAAAGTGTAAAGTGGATTGACCATTTTAGAGAACTGCTTAACCCCCAGCTTCGTGAATCGCCAATTTTATACGCTCCAACCTTTAACGAAGTAGAAAGTTTAGATTGTGACTTTAAGTTAAATGAACTAATTTTTGTTATAAATAAATCTAAAAATGATAAAGCGCCAGGGCCAGATGGGGTGCCATATGAATTTTATAAAAATAGTAGCTTAAATTTCCAACTGGCTCTTTTAGATTATTTTAACTTCTTATACAGTACTGCTATCTTGCCTGACAGTTTTAGTAAGTCCATCATTTATCCCTTATATAAGAAAGGCAATATTAATGATTGCAGAAACTATAGGGGAATATCCTTTTTAAACTGAAGCCAAACTGTTTACGGGTATGTTACTAAATAGGCTCGATCAGTGGGTACAGGAGAAAGATGTCCTAAATGAATTTCAGGCGGGATTTAGAAAGGGGTATTCGGCGGTAGACAGTATATTTAATCTGTTAAGTATAATTAAAATTGTTACTGCGGAAAGAAAGAAAAAAGTGTTTTTTCGTCGATTTTCGGTCCGCCTTTGATGCCCCAAGTAGGCAAGCTGTATACTACAAGTAATATGCTTTGGGTGTGTCAAATAAGTTTATAAATATTCTACAAGCGCTATTCTCAAACACCGAATCCTCAGTATGGATCAATGGTGGGCTGACGGACAGTTTTGTGACTAAGACGGGATTGAGGCAAGGTTTTTTGTTATCCCCTCTTCTTTTCTCACTATACCTTAATGATTTACATGATTTCCTTGGCGGCGGCGTACGTATCGGAGGAATAAATATTCGGTGTCTCTTATATGCCGATGATATTGTTTTAATTTCTACCGATCCCCATACTCTGCAATATATGATTAACCGCCTGAGTGAATATTGCAGAAGATGGAATTTGTCTGTAAATTTAGACAAATCTAAAATAGTTATCTTTAGGAAAGGAGGGAAGTTGGCGAAGAGCGAAACTTGGAAAATTGACGAACAAAATATAGAGGTAGTGAGCCAATATAAGTATCTAGGTGTAATTTTAACCCCACAATTATCTTTAAAAAATCATTTCGAAGAAAAATTAAGTTCCTCGAAATTTGCAATTTTATCCAACTATTCAAATATAATAAAAAATAGAGAGATTCCGTTATTCGTAAAATTTCATATTTTCGAATCTGTAGTGCGCGCTGTAATTGGCTATGCTGCTCAGATCTGGGGATCTACTTGGTATGATCAGGTGTTTAAAGAAATTGTTCATGCTCCCAAGTAACACACCAAATTACATACTGTATTTGGAAACCAACAGCGACCCGCTTGTTTGTGCTATGTTTAATTTACATTATAGTTATGCGCAAAAAGTACTACTGTTGCCTGATTCATGTCTCCCTCGTATTTTAGCGCAGGAAGTGATAAAAAAGAAACTGTGTTGGCATAAAGATTATCTCGACTTACGTAAGAAACACGGTTTAACTCAGCGCAATTACATTTCAGTAAATAATATGAGAGTATCTAATAAAGAATTGATGCAAAAAATAAAAACAGAATTTAGAGATAATCTGTTGCGAAAAGCAAGTAGCGCGAAATATCACTGCATTTATAAAGAATTAATGTTGGATTTAGGGGTGAAAAGCTACATAAATGATAAAAATAGTTTGAACTTTATTAATGTATCGTACGTAATAATGAAGCTGAGAGGTGCACTGTTTAACTTAAATTTTAGTGTAAATAGGGATGAAATTAGGCATTTTTGTTCTCTTTGCAATCTTGGAGTGATCGAAGATATTATTCATTTCATTGGAGAATGCCCGATCCTACAGGAATTTAGACTACAGTTTTTGGGGAAGAGAAAACTTGAAAAATGTGAGGTTATACTTTATTTGAATGGCTTTGATTGGGGCAAGTTGTATAAGTATACAGTAGCAGCTAGGAACTACAGACAGTTTTTAATAGATCACTTCAATTTTTAAACCTGAAATAATATGTAATATAATAATATAAATATAATATAAATTGTATAATAATAAATAATAGTTTAGTTATATGTTACATAAACAGAGTCAACTTGGCAGACGGACTAAGTCCATGCCTAAAATGTGTTTTGATTTCTATAAAAGAATGTCTGTTTATTTAATTTAAATTCTCTGTAAAAGATGTTTTGTTTGTTTGTATTTTCTTGAATAAACACAATTATCATTGTAGCTCCCCACTTCCTCACATTGCCGCTATTACACCATCTTTGCCCCCACGGGAATCATTACCTGCCAAAAGCGATTGCGCTAGCCATTCATTTTACTTTACTTACTTCACTTTACTTTGCTTACTTCATCCACTATAGAAGTGAAAGTCTTCTTCTAAAACACTACAACAAAAAATGCACTTATACACCAGTTAGAAGTTTACATACTGATAGATTAATGATTTCAGAATAATTAGCTGACATTAAACATTCCTTTTTTTTTATGTTTCAGGTAAGACCCTTCCACATCATTTTGTCGACAATGTAAGTAGTTGATTTATTAGTTTTTGTTATTAATAGAATAAAACAGTGCTAACAAGAAAATCTCTCTAATCACATTATTTCATTAATAAAGAAATTTTATTAACATAATTCCTTTCACTTCAATAAAGGTTTTATGCGTATTTTCTTAAAAACTGAAATTAATTTCTTTTTAAATTTTTTTTTTTTTAAATTTAAGACGCGTCAACATCTGTGGTCATTGGCGCCCGGAGCCTTCTCAGTGCACTGCCGGCCTCCGGACAGTGTTCTCTTGTTACAGACAACACTGCCCATCATCAGACAGTGAGCTGTAGAGGTTTCTAGGAAAAAAAAATCTAAGGTAGCACAGCTGGACTCGACCCGGGTCCATGGCGTGGGAGTCCAGTACGCTCGCTAACCACTTATCTATTCCCTTCCCTTTCTTTTTAAGATATTATTTAGCTAGGGAATTATATTAAAAGCAGATTATTGGAATAAATTTATTAATGAAATAATTAAGTATCCCATTTTTTTTTTGTGGCCAAGTTAAAAAAAATAAACTTTGTTTCTAATAATTGTATAGAAGAAGTCCTAAATATTTTAGTTTAAGTTTAACTTAACACGCACGCTCTAAAAACTTATGATAATTAAGAAATTCCTATTATATTTTACTTAAACATACACTCATATTATGAGGTTTCGTAATTCAGATCTAAGCGCCCAGTGTTTTGGTATCCTGTTTTCTTAAATTTAACAAAATGTTTCTAATTAAAATTTAAGATGGCCAGGGTTAAATTTTTACATTATTTACCATCGCCTCTATATCAGCCTTTAGTAAATTCTGTTTGGGCAATTTATAGAAAAGCCTAAAATCCCACATTTCTTCGGAATGCAATAATATATATATTCCAGAAAACAGATTTAAATAAATATAGGTTATATCCAGGGTGTTTCGGAATTGCATGGCACTACTTTAGGTATGCGTTCTGTAGCAAAAAATAAACATAAAAGTTCATATACACATACGTTTTAAATCAATTTATTACAGAGATATTGAAGGTTAAAGATATTTATTTAACAACACAGTAATTCAGAGTAACTGTTCAAAGTGGCCACCTTTTTACTGAATGCAGCATTCAGCACGACGAATCCTTGCTTCTTTGGCAGTTCTTATAGCATCAGGATGATGCTTGATAGTGGCTTCCAAGATCCGATTTCTTAGCTCTTCTTGCGTGCCAATAGACATAGAATAAACCATAGACTTCATCCAGCCCCACAGAAAATAATCTGACGGCGTTAGATCGGGAGATCGTGGTAGCTATTTAACACGTCCGTTTCGACCAACCCATCGGATGCCATATGTTGCGTTTAAATAATCAGTCCCAATATGAGAATAGTGAGCTGGAGCACCATCATGCATAAACCAATGCCACTGCTATTGGCAAACGGAATATCATCTAGAAAGCTCATAAAGATTATTTTGCAAAAAATGCCAGTACGATATGCCTGAAAGCCTAACTGGCAAAAAGAAGGGGCCGATTAGTTTTCGCCAAGAACACCACATCAAACATTTAATGAAAAGGTATGTTGGTAATGTGTAGTAGCAGTGTGTATGAGGGTTTTCTTCGTTCCAAGTATGGATGATTCGAAAATTAGTAATCCAATTTCTTGTAAAGCAAGATTCATTGGTAACCAGCAGGCAGCTTAGGAAGTAAGGATCTTGTGTGTATTGTTGAATTAACCACTGGGAGAAATTTCTGTGCAACTTAGACCTTGTGGTAACAAATCATGCACAGGCGTAATGTGAAATGGATGCAATTGTTGTTCGCACAATGTCCGCCATATACTGGTAGAGGGAACATCAAAACGAAGTGACAATCTTCTGGTACTAGTACTAGTTAGAGGTAACTAAATACCTTCCAGTATTTCTTCTTCAACGTTTACAGTTTGCCGAAATCTTTTTTCGACCGGCATTTACTCGTACAGGCTTTAGTGTGCCATTTTCCCATAAGACGCCTTTCAATGGCATCAAATGTTTTACGATTTGGTATTCTTCGGTTGGGAAATTTTTCATGATATCTTCGAACAGCAGCAACACCATTTTTATGTACCTTGTTTAATGACACAAAGTCACAGCAATGTCAAAGTGGTTCCAGCCAGCTGCTATCTTCACAAAGGATGGCAGGAATAAAAGATAATTAATAAATAGTGGCCTAGCCGGCCGCTGTCTTCAAGACAAGGCCGCGGCCAATCAAACAAAACCAAGGGTCAAAGCAAGGCCGCGGCCATCATGGCAAGCACCGATAAAACTGGCCACTGACCTAAATCACTGGTC
The DNA here is from genome assembly GCA_011037195.1 of Triatoma infestans. Classification (NCBI taxonomy): domain Eukaryota; kingdom Metazoa; phylum Arthropoda; class Insecta; order Hemiptera; family Reduviidae; genus Triatoma; species Triatoma infestans. Next base: position 2,830 of record JAAEAF010004477.1, on the reverse strand, counting down.
ACCGAACTAACCAAGGTCTGCGACCTTGGATTTAAACTAGGACAGATATCTTGGTGTGAGTGGTGCTAACACTAATATAAACTTCGCCCCATTGGAAGAGGGGATTATTATACACGAGTACGTCAGCAGATGATTATATACGAGTACATCGTTATACGAGCAGCAGTTCCGCGTCCCTATACAGGTTTTACTTATACTTATTTTCAATAGGTGTGCATCTTAGTTTATATAATTGTGTAACTTAGTTTATCATTAAATTAATTGTTATTTTAACTTTAAATTATCTAAGTATTTCATGTTAATAGTTACCATTTCTCACTTTTAAATTACTGTAAAAATATAGTCTATTTTTATAAATTCAGTGGAGTTGTTGTTTGTTAGTTGAACAGGTCACTTCGTCTCTGTAAAAATCAGTTAGTTTTCAAGGTTAATGGTGGAATTAAGTGATGAAAGTTGGCACAATGTTAGATTAAAGGGTGTATAGTGTCTGTGTAAAGTTTCAAAAATTTTTATCGGACCATTTTTGAAAAATCACTGGAAATATTTAATGAAGAAGGAAGCCAGTTGAACATACACAGGTAGCCTGCATGAACTTGTAAATTACGTAGGTGATTGCGTAGGTTTGACGTTTCAAGAGAAGAAGTACACATCTGTCATTATCTGATAAAAGAGTTAAACGTCATAAATACGTCAGAGTTTGTACACGTATGGTGGGCAGGTCTGCATTGACCTCTTTTATTTGTTGGTTTATTTAGTTGTTTTATTGACCTTAATGTTAGGTAGCAGTTGAAGTATCATCATAAACAATTCTTATAGACAAAACAAAAGGGTTTAAGACATTAAAGATCTAAATATTGCGCTAATAAAAACAGTTATATTTCAAATAAAATAAGAAATTTTTTATATAATACTTTTACACGATATTTTATATAATACTCTCGTGAAATAAATTTAAACTAAAGGGATTTTAAAAAGAATAGAATAAATGCAAAAGTCACATAAAGATAATAAAGAGGCTTTCAAAGGTTTATTAACTCCAAATCAAAAGAGAGAAACTGTTAAAAGAAGTCGTTCATCTCCCGAATTTTTAGAAAAAATTAAAATAAGTAAAATCGAAGAGAGAGGCATTTCAAATATGGGTGAAAAAGATGTTAAAATAAATGATTACGGAGAACTAATGAAACAATTTTCTATGATGATGGATGCAAAGGGGTTAGCAACGAAAGAAGATATAACAGAATTGAAAGTAGAGATCAAACGATTGCAAAAGGAAAATTTAAATCTGAGGGTGAAGATTGATGAAATGAAGTTGGAAAATGAGAAGAAAGATAGAAGACTAGAAGCAGTGGAAAATCAATTAAGAAGAAATAACTTAATATTTAAAGGTTTTGATGGTAAAGAAAATGTTGAAGATATAGCAACTTTTTGTAAGGATGTTTTGAATGTTGAAGTTGAAGGTAAGATAGAAAACAGCTTCTCTTTAGGCAAGGATGCTAAAGGATTTATGGCCAGAAAAGTATTGTTTACATCAAGTAAAGTAGTAACGGACATATTAAGAAATACGAGAAAATTAAAGGGTACCGGCTTTTACATAGATAGAGACTATACTTGGAACGTGAGGAATAGAAGAAGGAGGTTGTTTTGGGTAAATAAGGAAATTAGGAAGAAGGATGGGAATCTAAAGTGCATGGTCAGGAAGGATATTTTGATTTTAAATGGTAAAGAATTTCGGTGCGATGAAGAAAGTGGAGTTACTGGAAAAAAAGAAAACATTAACTACTTAAAGGGTTTGTTGGGAGAGGAACTGTGGTCTTGATGCTGTGTACCGGAATGCCAGAACATTCAACAAACTACAGAAGAAGATGGGAAGACTTCAGTTAGTAAAAAGGGATATGCCGCCTACCACAACAAGTTGGAGTCAAAAAGTAAGAGTGAAAACCGGGAAAACGGCGCTTATTTACCATCTACCTCGAATGTGCCGCCAGCTTGAGACAGGTCCGTCTGCTGGAATTCATCTTCAACAAATTCTAAATTTGTGTCTAGTAACTATAATATTCTATCTTACAATGTGGCAGGTTTAAAAAGAAAGTAACTGATACTTATTTTATGAATTTTCTTAATAATTATCATGTACTTTGTTTATTTGAAACTTATGTCTTAAAAGATAGTTTTAGTTATTTTTCAGAATTTTTTCAAAATTATAAATTGGTGTGGTCACCAGCAGTAAAAACATCTAAATTTGGACGTGCCAGTGGGGGCATGTTAATTGGTGTGCACTCCAATATTTCGGAGAAGAGTTTTAGGTTTGTTACAGTTGATGGAAGAATGGTAATTTCTTTCAAGATGCAAAATCTTGATACGTTAATAGTTCCAGTCTATTTAAACCCCTCGAATTGGCTAGACGATTTCATCCGTCTAACTAATTTTTTAAATGGATTATCTAACACAAAGTTGATTCTTTTAGGAGACTTTAATGTAAGAATTGCTGACCTGCAGTCTCTGCCTGAAGATTTTGTTTTGGATAATGTTTTATGCAGTCCCGTTTAAATGGCAAGAATGGCAGTAATGTTTAAATGGCAAGAATATCAGTCAAAAATCCTTACAAAGATTAAAGATAGTTCTCGGGAGGAGACTCTTAGGCGGGCCAGAGGTACAGAACGCTTTCTTTTGTATAGGACATTGATGGACGTAAACTCTCAATTCGGACTCTTTTTTGGTGAAAATGCAAAAAATAAGTTATTATTAAATGATATGAGTTGGCTTTTTAAACTTAGGGGTGAACTATTACCATTGAGTTGCGTCCCTTGGAACCAAGATAGAGACCCCCAGA
>JAAEAF010004475.1:42500-62571 GCA_011037195.1 Triatoma infestans | reverse complement strand
AAGAGGCAATCAAGGAGCGCTTTGATCCTGAGCTGGAGGGGTGGAAAGTGGTGGGCCTCCGGAAGCGGGGGTCTCGATCTGTGGTTATTGAAACGGAAGTCAGTAGCAAGGGGCAGGTTCCGTTGAAGGATGGGCGATGGGATGCGCTGGGGGTGACTGTCAAGGAGGTGGGGAAGGATCTGCCTCGGGTGATAGTTTATGATGTAGCGCGAGGGGTGGGGGACAATGAGCTGGTTGAGCGGATCTTTAGCCAGAATATGGAGGCGGGGTCGGCTGATGATTTTAAAAAAGAGTGCAGGGTGGTGTTTAAGAAAGGGAACAGAAACGCCGAGGTGGTTAACACGATTTTAGAGGTGTCACCTAAGGTTAGGAGAGATTTGCTAGCCAAAGGCCGGTTGTATGTGGGTTGGGCGTCGTGTCGGGTCGAAGACTATTTGGGCATCTCGAGGTGTTACCGATGCCAAGGCTTGGGCCACGTCGCTAAGTTTTGTAGGCTTCGTGATGACGTCTGCGGGCATTGCTCGCAGACTGGACACAGGATGAGGGACTGCTCGAGGAAGGATGCCCCCCCCGAGTGTGGTCTATGTAAAGGATTGGGGAAGAAGGCGGACCACATGATGAACGGTAGGGACTGTCCGGGGTGGTTGAAATCCGTTGAGTTGAAAGTGCGGTCCACAGATTATGGAAGTTGAGCTGACCCATACGTGCGAGGTGTGCGGGCGGGTGTTTTCCACGGTGACGGGCTTGGGATTGCATCGTAGGCGTGCGCATCCTGAGGAGTTTAATCGTGGGATAAATGTGGAACGGTGCAGGCGGCGGTGGTCCCCTGAGGAACTCCAAATTCTTGCGGAGTGTGAGGTTCGGCTGGTGAGGGAGGGGGGTCGCGAGGGATTGGTCCAGCGTCTGGTGCATTGTATGCAGGGTCGGACGTTGGATGGTATTAAAGGCGCTAGGAGGAGGGAGGATTATCGTGGGATGGTCTTTTCGCTGATGAGCGCGGATGCCGCGGAGGAGCGGATTGGTGCGGTGGAGCGTAACGGTGAGTCGTTTGGGGTTGGAGAGGGAGTGGGTTGGGAGGAGGCCTTGCGGTCCGCTCTTCGTGCGGACATGGATGCCCTACAGGGGTCACGGAGGGTTTCAGGTGCGGGAGAGCTCTTGGTGCGGGCTGTGCGTGAGGTGTTGGCGGCGCGCGACCCGACGCTGCATATTTTGGAATGGTGGAGGGGCTTAGGCGGAGATAACCCTGCCATAGAGTCCGGTGACGCTGAGCGGGTTGGTGTGGTGCAGGGTGGCACCCTCTCACCGCGGCGCTTAAGGCGGCGACAGTACGCGTCAGTTCAGGAGCTGTGGAAGCGCGATCGTAAGGCAGCTGTTAATCGGGTGCTGGGGGGCGGCAGAGACCTTGGTCATCATTCGATGCGGGAAATCACGGACTTCTGGGGACCAGTGTTTGAGGCCCCGTCGGCGGCCTGGGGTGGGGACGTAGAGAGGGCCAGTGTGGGGTGGACAGCGGCCGAAATATTTGCTCCCGTGGATAATGTGGAATTGGCAGGCTCGTATCCTAGGTTGGGCACTGCTGCCGGGCCGGATGGGATTATGCCGCAGGTGTGGAAAAATGTCCCGATGGTCATGAAGCGGATGCTTTTTAACTGTTTTATGCTGCGGGGGGAACTTCCGGAGGAGATCTTGGCGGCGGAGACCACGCTGGTCCCTAAGGTTCGGCGTCCGCCCGGGCCTGGTGATTATAGGCCGTTGACCGTTGCCTCGGTGATTGTTAGGCACTTTCATAAGCTATTGGTGGGTAGGTTGAGTGCTCTATGCGCGCATGTGCCGGCGCAGCGGGGTTTTGTGCCCGGAATGGATGGAGTGGGGGACTCTGTTGTCAGGTTGAATGCGATCATGCGGAAGGCTTGGCAGTCGCGGCGTGCGTTGATTGTGGTTAGTCTTGATGTGGCCAAGGCTTTTGATAGCGTTAGTTACGCGGCCATTGTGGGGTTGTTGAGTAGGAGGGGGGCCCCGCCGGTGTTTGTGAGGTACGTCGAGTCCTGTCTGGCGCGAGCATCGTTGCGGATAAGATGGGGTGGTCAGAGATCTAGGGTTATCAGGGTGATGAGGGGTGTTAGGCAGGGCGACCCGCTGTCTCCGTTTTTATTCAATCTGATTATGGACTACGTGCTGAGTGGGCTGCCCGAGAGGGTTGGTTTTCGGATTGGTACGCCTGGACATAGAGTAAATGCGATGGCATACGCGGACGATATGCTACTGTTTGCCTCATCGGAGGTTGGTATGAGGCTGTTGTTGACGTCTGCGGAGGCTAGCCTGGCGGAGTGTGGGCTGGGGGTTAACTCGGCGAAGTCATGGTCTCTCAGTCTGAATCCCTCGGGTAGGCAGAAGCTGATCAAGGTGGACACAAGCGCGGGGTTCCGGCTGGGGGGCTCAGAGCTTCCTGCTATCGGGATGGCAGATAGTTTCGGATACCTGGGGGTTAGATTTGGGCCGTCTGGGGTGCTTGAGGCGGTGCCGTGTCTGCTCGAGAAGTTGGATTGTATACAGCGGGCCCCACTGAAGCCGCAGCAGAAGATGGAGGCGTTACGAGATTTTGTTCTGCCGGGCGTGTTTCAGGAATTGGTGCTGGGGCGGTTGGAAAAGACTAGCTTGTCCAGGTGGGACGTGAGTGTGCGGGCGCATGTGCGGCGTTGGTTGCATCTGCCTCGGGATGTCCCGAACGCGTACATCCATGCTCTGAGAAGTGGGGGAGGATTGGGGATTCCAGAACTATCTAGGCTGGTGCCTGTATGGAGGCGCATGCGACGGGAACGGATTATGGAGAGGTGGGGAGACGAGGAGGCAGAAGAGTTGGGAGCAGTGGTTCGGGAGGGGGGTGGTGAAGAGACTAGGGAGACTGTCCGGAGGGCGCAATTGGAGGATTTGCATGGAAGAGTGGATGGCCGGGATCTGAGGGATTCCGGGGCCGCGAAAGCTTCTTACAGTTGGAAGGGGTCTCGGGCAGAGACGCTATCAGGAAGGGAGTTCGTTCAGTTTGTGCGACTACACTCGGGATGTTTGCCAAGCGCAATGCGTACGAGCAGGGGGAGAAGAGTGCAAGGTGGTGCGCTGAGGTGTAGGGCGGGCTGTTCTAGTGCCGAGACGGTTGCGCACGTGGTGCAGGTCTGTCCACTGACTAAGGGTGGGCGGATACTTAGGCATCACGCGGTGGTTAGACTGCTTGCGGGTGCTTTTGAGCGCAGGAGATGTGGTACGTACCAAGAGGTGTCAATGGTGCTGGGCGAGACTCGGATGCGGCCGGACCTTGTAATCACCAAAGGGGCAAAAGCTTGGGTTGTGGACGTTCAGATAGTCTCTCCGGGGGAGGGCCTGGCTGTGGTCAATCAAGCTAAGAGGGATAAGTACAGCACAGCTGCGGTTAGGGAGGCGGTTAGGGAATTGACGGGAAAGACGGAGATTGGAATAGTGGCGGCCACTCTGACTTGGAAGGGTATTTGGTGCGGTAGGTCGGTTAGAGACCTTAGGGCGATGGGACTGAGCAACCAAGTTATGGAATGGGCCACGGAGAGGGTGCTTAGGGGCTCCAGTATGAATTGGAATCGGTGGAATGTGCTAAGGCTGGCCAGACGAGCTTGAGAGGGAAGAATGGGTATTATCATTCTCGGGGGGTAATGGCGAGTTCTCAAGGCGCGAACACTCTCTCAACTTTCCTTGGGAAGTAGCATTTGGCCCGTTCGCGGGTCCCTTAGTCGGCCAAGTTAGGCCTATTGGGCGTAGAGCCGCCCGTGCAAGCGAGGCTGTTGGGGTGCTTTAGTGGAGATGGCTTATGGCGTTGAGCATAAGCGGGAACGCTCGTTGGAATGTCGGGATTTTTTTTTTTTTTTTTTTTCTGTGTACTGCTGTCTTATTATGATTGTATTTTTTCTTTTTTCTTGTTGTTTTTGGTTATTTTCTAGTTGTTATGTAGATATAAGCCAGTGAGGTATTGATCTTTGAAGTGTATGTAATAGTTAAAAAAAAAAGAAAAAAACTGTTTCTTTCTTATTGTTACATAGTTATAAGCCTTTGAAGTATTTGTTATTGTATTGTTTGTAAACAGGAAAAAGCTCTAATAAATTTGTTAATAGCCAAATGCCTTAAGAGATGGTTGGTGTTCTACTGGCAGTCGTACAGTACACATCGTTGATAAAGTGCTCTCGTTATTTTACTTTTTTAAATTAGTTAATGGAGTGTTAAAATTTTGATTTTTTGTATATAGTTAATGCTACTCAGAGGTCACATTTTGAGTCATTTGCCGTGGCTTGGTTAAGCTTCATAAGTGAGTTTTCCGACCTTTAGTGTCGGAACTTATTTGGGCGTTCGGGGGCGTAGCCCCTGCTTCTCCCCGTGAGATAAGTTGAAGCTCAAGGTAAGGAAGTGTTTTACGTTTACTGGACTCAAAAAGGTTGAACGGTGTTGGAGTTATTAAGGTTTGAAGTAGTGGATGAGGTATGAGTGGACGGGTGGTGCGGAGAAATTTTCACTGACAAGCCCGAACAAGAAGAGTGGGGCTGTAGATAGTGCACGGAAGATTAGGCTGCATTATAATCTCTTTGGCTGCAGCCGATCCATTGGGATCTGACTAACTGCAGCGGGGGGCGTGGCCTCGTGCCTGGAGGGGCGCAGCCTCGGCGGACAAATTGGAGGTGGACCGGAAGCGGAACAGGGCCCAGAGGAAGATTACCAAATTTGAGGCTGATAGCACGAAGTGGGAAGCGGCAGCGGGCCTCAGAAGTCGCTCGGACTATTAGGAGAAGTAAACCCGGTAGGAGTCAAGTTTTCTATATCATTTTTTTTGAAGTTATAGTTCTAAGTGTCTTAGAGAGTACGGCACTACCAATAGACTTGTGTCACCGCATTTGAATGTGTTGAGGGTATAGGCGATTGTGACTGCCGTTTTAACTTAGAATTTTTCTTGGTTGTTACCAAGTAGAATTACTTATACGGCACTTGTGATTGGAAGTGATTGGAAAGTTTCACTATTATTATTTGGCGCAGCAGTGTAGCATAGGTGGTGGCTTTCGAGTTTTGAGCGGCCATGGCAACCGGGGGGGGATCCCCGTTCCTTGGCAGGTCAGCGGAATTATATGAGGCTAGGACCCAGGGGCTTATGCAGTCCTCCTCGCCCGAAATATTAGAACTGTTCAACGAGGCGATTGTTCTTGAACAAGAATCTGTCAGATTCTGCGATGACAGGAAGAAGATCGGCGAAGGACCGGCTAAGGCGTTTCTGGCGAAAGTGGGTGGACTGGCAACCGTAATTAAGAAACTGGCGCTAGAGGCGATAAAACTCGAACAGCAAAATGCAGTTTTGGCTGGTAAATTTGAGGAGTTGAAGGAATCATTGCAGGGGCAGCAGGCTCAACAGATGGCTATGGAGAAGATCGGCGCTGAGTTGGAAGAGGTTAACAAGAAGCTGGAGTGTTCGGTTGGAAGTGGTGTTGTAGGGGGAGTGAGTGGTGCGGGAGTTTTAGGTAAGGATTTGGGTAAGGTGGGGGGGGCCTCGTTTGCTCAGGTGGTTGCTGCCAATAAGGCACGCGGAGAAAAGAGTAGGGAGATCATTATTAGTCCTGTAGAGGGGAGTAAGTTGGAGTCAGCGGAAAAGGTCAAGGAGGACCTGAAGCGGAGGTTTAATCCGGACATCGAGGGGTGGAAAGTGGTGGGACTAAGGAAGCGAGGGTCGCGGTCGGTGGTCCTAGAAACGGACGCAACGAGTAAGGGGCAGGTCCATATTGGCGACGAGCGTTGGGCTGCTATGGGGGTTACAGTTAGGGAGCTGGGTAAGGTCCTGCCGAAGGTGATCATTTATGATGTGCCTAGGACCTTAGAGGAGGCCGAACTGATGGAGCGAATTCAACAACAGAACTTGGAGGACAAGCAAGCAGAGGAATTCAGGAGTAACGCTAAGATGCTTTTTAAAACTGGCCGAAGGGATAACGAGGTGGTCAATATAGTTCTTGAGGTGTCGGCGGGGGCAAGGGAAACACTGGTCTCTAAGGGGCGTATATATGTCGGCTGGTCGGCCTGTAGAGTGGACGACTATTTGGGAATTTCCCGGTGTTACAAATGTCGAGGGCTCGGGCATATAGCCAAGTACTGCAGGGCCAAGGAAGACGTTTGCGGCCACTGTTCCCTGTCGGGACACAAGATGAGGGATTGTCCCAGGAGTGGGGACCCCCCGGAGTGTGGTTTATGTAAAGGTATGGGCAAAAGATTTGATCACAGGATTAATGACTCTGAGTGCCCCGGGTGGTTGAAATCCGTGGAGTTGAAAGTGAGGTCGATAGACTATGGAAAGTGAATTGACCCATACGTGCGAGGTGTGCGAACGGGCGTTCAGTACTGTGACTGGTTTGGGATTGCACCGTAGGCGCGCGCACCCTGCGGAGTTCAATCGTGGGATTAATGTGGATCGGTGCAGGCGGCGGTGGTCCCCCGAGGAATTGCAAATTCTGGCGGAGAATGAGGCCAAGTTAGTCAGGGAGGGTGTTCGGCAGGGGCTGGCACTGCGGTTGGTGGGGTTGTCCCATGGTCGCACGGTTGACAGTATCAAGGGCGTTCGGAAGAGGGCGGACTACGCACAGCTTGTGGCGACTGCTTTATCTGAGGGCATGACGGGGGAACAGGCGGGAGCAGAGAGACATGTTGGCGACATCGGTGGTGGGGATGGTGTTGATTGGAAGGCCGCGTTGCGTGGTGCGTTGAGGGTGGATCTCGACGCGTTGGCGTCCTCGAGGCGGGGGCCCCGCTTGGGAGAGGCTATCACGGATGCGGTTGCAAGGGTGTTGGAGGGTCGTGATCCGTCCGAGAGTATTGTTCGGTGGTGGAGAAGCCTGGCAGGTGAAAGTGTCGGCGGGTCCGCTCCGCGGGCTGGCGGAGTTGCTAGGGGAGTGGGTGTCGCTCCCACGCGGAGACGGGCCAGGAGGCGGGAGTATGCTGAGATCCAAACCCTATGGCGGGAGGATAGGAAGGCGGCGGTTAACAGGGTCATGGGGGGGGGTAGTGACCTCGGCGCCCATAGCTTGGCGCAGATGACCGGATACTGGACATCGGTGTTCGGGACAGCTTCGGAGCCCTGGACGGGTGAGGTAGGGGCACCGGATGAGGGTTGGGCGGTGGAGGAGATTTTCGCTCCGGTGACTGCAGGGGAAATCAAAGATTCGCGCCCCAGGTCTGGTACGGGTGCGGGACCGGACGGGATATTGCCGGATATCTGGAACGCGGTGCCGGTTGTGGCGAAGAGGCTATTGTTCAATTGTCTCATGTTGTGGGGAGCAATGCCAGGTGAATTACTGGAGGCGCAGACTACGCTGATTCCGAAAGTGTCGCAGCCTCTCACTCCGGGGGATTATAGGCCCATTACTGTGGCCTCGGTTATGGTGCGGCATTTCCACAAGCTGCTGGCTCGACGGCTGGGGGACGCGTATGCTTTTTTGCCGGCGCAGAGAGGCTTTGTGCCGGGGCTCGATGGTGTAGGGGATAGTGTGGTTCGCTTGAATGCGATCCTGGGTAAAGCCAAGAGGTCGCGGCGGGCATTGGTGGTCGTTAGTCTTGACGTAGCGAAAGCCTTTGATAGCGTTAGCCACGAGGCGGTCTTGGCCATACTCCGGAGGAGGGGTTCGCCGCCGGAGCTCACGGAATATGTGGCGTCTTGTTTGTCGCGATCGACGTTAAGGTTGAAGTGGCGGGGTGCCAGGTCCGGGGTTATACGCATGGCAAGGGGGGTTAGGCAGGGGGACCCGTTGTCCCCCTTACTTTTCAATATGGTCATGGATTATGTTTTGACTAGGCTCCCAGAGAGAGTGGGCTTCCCGTTGGGGGCGCCGGGTGTTCGGGTCGGGGCCTTGGCGTACGCGGACGATCTTTTGTTGTTTGCTTCATCGGAGATTGGGGCGAGGGCTCAGATCGTGGCGGCCGAGTCGGGCCTGGCGGATTGTGGCTTGAGGGTTAACCCGAGGAAGTCTTGGTCCCTCTGCCTCAATCCGTCCGGTCGGCAGAAGCTTGTTAAAGTGGATTCTGAGGTCGGATTTCGGGCTGCGGGAGAGAGGATGTTTTCGGTGGGAATAGCGGACACCTTTGATTACCTTGGAACGCGGTTTGGGCCTTTCGGGGTGAGTGAGGTGGCGCTGGGCCTCGACGAGAAACTGAATCGGGTGCACCGCGCCCCGTTGAAACCACAGCAAAAGTTGGAGGTGGTAAGGGACTTCGTGCTGCCAGGGACATACCATGAGTTGGTGTTGGGGCAGGTACGCAAACCGGAACTTTCTAGGTGGGATGTGAAGGTAAGGGCGCATATTAGGAGGTGGCTGCGGCTGCCGCATGACGTGGCGAACAGTTATCTGCATGCTCCGACTAAGTGCGGGGGCCTAGCTATCCCCGAACTGACCAGGCTGGTGCCGGCATGGCGGCGGCTCCGACGGGAGAGGATTGTGTCGCGCTGGGGGGACGCGGAAGCGGAGGAGTTGGGTGGGGTGGTGGAGGAGGTGGGGGGTGGAATCACTCCCAGTGAAGTGCGGGCGGGTCAGGCGGAGGACCTCCACAGAAGAGTAGACGGTCGGGACCTCGAGGAGTCCGCGAGGGTAGCGGCTTCACATAGCTGGAAGCGGGCGGGGGCCAACCTATTATCTGGGCGTGAGTTCGTGCAATTTGTCCGGCTGCACGCGGGTTGCCTCCCGAGTAGGATGAGGAGGGCCAGAGGGAGAAGAGAGGTTTCGGGGCCATTGTGGTGCAGAGCGGGCTGCCCGAAGGCGGAGACCGTTGCGCATATCGTGCAGGCCTGTCATGTGTCAAAGGGGGGCCGAATACTGAGACACCACGCGGTAGTCAGGTTGCTGGCTGCGGCGTTCGAAGTACGACGGTACGGAGTGTATCAAGAGGTCTCTATGGCGTTGGCGGGGGCTCGGGTTAGGCCTGATTTGGTAGTGACCAAGAGGGAATGCGCGTGGATCTTGGATGTACAGGTGGTGTCACCACAGGGTACACTGGCTGCAATCAATAATCGGAAGAGGGCCAAGTATGACACGGAGGAGGTCCGGGGTGCGGTGCGTGAACTGACTGGCAAGCGCGAGATCGGTGTGGTGGCTGTCACCATTTCATGGAGGGGGATTTGGTGCGCCCGCTCGGTTCGGGACCTACGGAGCCTGGGGATAAGCGTGAGGGTTTGTGAGTGGGTCACGGAGCGGGTCTTACGGGGGTCACATATGAACTGGACACGTTGGAATGGTCTGAGGGGCGACCGGGCGGGTTTAACTGGTTAGGTCCGGCTGAGAGTCATTGTGGCGCTATGGGAGATGGATTGCAAGAGTGAACACTCCACTTGCTTCCCTCTGGGGGGCAGTTTTGACCCGAAAGGGTCCGTTTTCGGCCGTCAGGCCTCTTTGGGCGTAGAGCCGCCCCTTGGTGCAGGGCCACCTGGGTGAATGCGGAATATCTTGATAGTTTTAAGGACCGGTACTTTGTAGATTACAGGTTTTCTGTTTATTCTGGCTTATTTACACCCTGTAGTGGGTCGTTAATAGTGTAAAGTTGCTTTATATATTTTGGTTTGTGTACCTTTTGTTTTTGTTTTGTTTTTGTTCTGTATGTATTATACTAGCTTGTCTTGATTGCTATATTATATGGTTTATAATTTGTGGCTATTGTATGTATTTTGTTATGTTTGAAGGTATTTATCAAGATTATAATGTATGGGTTTATTATTTGTAAATTATTTGTAATGTACTATGCTCAAATAAATTTGTCAATAGCCAAATGCCTCGTCATCTAATTAGTGACGCGCATGAATGGATTAACGAGATTCCCTCTGTCCCTATCTACTGAAAATTAGTATCATTCTGTTGCAAGAGCCATATGTGGCTTTTCATAAGGTGTCTGGTTACTCTCTTGACTCACGTGTGATTGTTGGTAATGCTGTTAATGAGAATCCATGGGCGGCGATTGTTGTCCTTGATCGGAATGTTAGTGTGGTGAAATTGTATGAATTTAGTGATGCGCATGTTGTCTGTGCCTGTTTGCATGGTTCTTTTGGGGAATTGTATGTTGTTAGTGCATATTGTCAATTTAGAGATCCTATTGATAGTTATTTGTTGAAGCTTGATAATATATTGAATGCTCTTCGTGGGAAGCCTGTTTTGATTGGCATGGATGCAAATGCAAAGTCTCCATTGTGGCATGCAGAGCATGCGGATGAGAATGGTACCAAGTTGGAGGAGTTAATCCTCCAACATGGTTTAGTAGTTTTGAACGAACTTGGGCATGAGAGCACGTATGCATCTGTGCATGGTGAATCGAATATTGATGTGACTTTGGTTAGCTCTGCTGCGGCTGGGGTGATTACAAACTGGAACGTTTGGTCGGACTGGTGTACCAGTGACCACCGTTGTATTACGGTGGAAGCTGGGATAGGTTTGACTCGGTATACTGAATTAACAAATAGGTATGCTGTTCGCAGGGCTAACTGGGATTTATTTGATAGTTGCTTGCATGAAGCATTTGATGGTGATCGGTTTACAGAGTATGAGTGTTTGGATGTTCAAGCTAAGGCTGTACGTTTTCAGAATTGTGTGCTTGAGGTTTGTGATAGGGCAATTCCTAGGAGATCCAGAGTTTCTGGTGCCGTCCCTTGGTGGAGTGCTGAGCTGGACCGACTTCGCAAACGAACTAATTCGCTCAGGAGATTGATGCAGAGATATCGACGTAGAGGACATGAGGCTTTATATCATAATGCTAGAATAGATTATCTCCATTCAAAGAATGGATATAATCAGGTTATTAGAAGGTCAAAGGTTGACTCATGGCGTAAACTGGTTTCTGAGGAAGGGAACAGTTCCCCATGGGGCCTGGTGCACAAATTAGTGCTATCTAAGATAAACCTGGATATGGTTTTGACTTCGGTCAAGCCTATTGGAGGTGGACCTGCAACTATGTCTTGGTCTGAAACGGTGTCGGCTATACTGGGAGCCTTGATTCCTGATGATTCTCCCGCGGAGGACTCTGTTTTACAGAGATCTCTTAGGGAGTCTGTGGAATCATATAGCACTCCCTTAGTGGAGTCTGACTTTGAGGAAACAGAGATTGCCATGGCGATAAATCAATGTCAGGTAGGAAAGGCTCCGGGTATTGACTTGATTGAAGTGGAGGTACTGAGGAGAGTTTGGTCCGTTTGTCCGCAGGTTTTGAACAGTTTGTATAATGAGTGCCTGGCCCTGGGAGTGTTCCCGGACTGTTGGAAAACAGGGAGCTTGAAGTTGTTGTTGAAGTCTAATGATAAGCCTGCTTATGATTGTAGGTCATATCGTCCGATATGTTTGTTACCTGTTGCTGGCAAGGTCTTGGAGCGGTTGTTCGTTGAGAGGTTGATGAAGCGGTACTGTGCTTTTGGGTTGTCATCGGAGTTTCAATTTGGTTTCAAAAAGGGATGCTCTTCCGAGGATGCGATGCATGTCCTAGTGAGTGCGAGAGAGTCACCAGATAAATATGTGGCCGCAATTTTTATAGATATTAAAGGCGCGTTTGATAATCTTTGGTGGCCTGCGATTTTTGATAGACTACGAGCAATGTTCTGTCCCATTAACTTGTATTACCTTGTTCATAGTTATTTAGTTAATAGGAAGGTTTTAGTGTCCTCTGGGACCTGTTTGGTTGAGAAGACTATCGTTAGAGGGTGTCCACAGGGCTCGGTTTGTGGTCCGGTGTTTTGGAACATGGTGTTTGATGACCTATTGAAGGTTGAATTAGGTACGTACACGCATAAGATTGCTTATGCTGATGATTTAGTGTTGACCGTAAGTGGTCAAAGCAGAACTGATATTGAAAATAGAATCGGCTTAGTTATGGGTAGGGTCTTCGACTGGTGCTCCAATGTTAAATTGGAGATTTCCAGGGAGAAGACCGTTGCCATGTTAATTAAAGGCAAATTACATCCTGAACGACCTCCGGTTGTTTCCTTAGGGATGACGAACTTGAAATGGGTCTTGCAGGTTAAGTATTTGGGTGTTATGTTTGATTCCCAGTTTACATTTCTGCCGCACTTAAAAATGATAAGGGATAAAGTCCGTACTTTGGTCGGACAATTAGGACGAATTACCAGGGTTGAATGGGGACTTAAGAAACGGGTTTTAAGAATAATGTACCGTGCGATTTGTATCCCTATTATCGCGTATTGTTCTTCGGTTTGGGTTTCACGACTGTATAACTCGCATATGCTACGACAGCTTCTCGCGACCCAAAGGTTGTTTCTATTAGTCATGTGTCGTGCATGCAGAACAACTTCGACCCCTGCTTTACAAACTTTGAATGGATGTCTCCCGATAGATTTAGAGATGATAAGAGCCGCGCAGAGATATTATATTAGAAAAGGGCGCGGAATAACTTTACATGGTGTTTCGGTAGTTGAAGATAGAAGAGGAGAAACAGAAGATATAATAAACTATAATAAAATGCTCAGGATGAGAAAATTGGATCTTGACTTAAAGAATATATGGCAAGATAGATGGCAGAATAGCACGAAAGGCAGAATAACCGCTCGATTTTTTCCCCAAGTGGGTTTTTTATCGAGGATGGTCAGTCAAGATCCTACATATGAGGTGACATGCTTCCTAACTGGACATGGACCATTTAACGCAAAGCTAAACCAACTTGGTTTAGTAGATGAAAGTACTTGCCAATGTGGCAACGACGAGACCTCTGAGCATATACTAAGAGATTGTGCCTAATACGATAACGAAAGAGTTGAATTGATAAGAAAAGTTGGTATCAGCAATTTAATGTCAGAAATATTTTATGAGAAAGTTATGTTTGATCATACAATGTATGAACCATTTAAAGAATTTGCAAGAAATGTATTGGAGAAAAGACGTGCGTTGCACAGAGATATAGTAGAATAATTTATATTTTGGAGACTGTTTGGAGAAATTAAGGAGTTAGATAGTATTGACTTGCGCTCGCCTCCACGTGGCGGACAGTGGGCAACTGTTCTTTAGAACAGGCCAAGTGGCGCAATAAGAATTTTAAGAAACAGATATTAGCAGAATGCATAAAACAGCAGGTAATGAGCGAAAGCTCGGGTACTGCTGTATAGATAAAGATACCAACTAAAAAAAAAAAAAAAACTGTCCCTATCTACTATCTAGCGAAACCACGGCCAAGGGAACGGGCTTGGAAAAATCAGCGGGGAAAGAAGACCCTGTTGAGCTTGACTCTAGTCTGGTACTGTAAGAAGACGGGCCAGGAGGCGGGAGTATGCTGAGATCCAAACCCTATGGCGGGAGGATAGGAAGGCGGCGGTTAACAGGGTCATGGGGGGGGGTAGTGACCTCGGCGCCCATAGCTTGGCGCAGATGACCGGATACTGGACATCGGTGTTCGGGACAGCTTCGGAGCCCTGGACGGGTGAGGTAGGGGCACCGGATGAGGGTTGGGCGGTGGAGGAGATTTTCGCTCCGGTGACTGCAGGGGAAATCAAAGATTCGCGCCCCAGGTCTGGTACGGGTGCGGGACCGGACGGGATATTGCCGGATATCTGGAACGCGGTGCCGGTTGTGGCGAAGAGGCTATTGTTCAATTGTCTCATGTTGTGGGGAGCAATGCCAGGTGAATTACTGGAGGCGCAGACTACGCTGATTCCGAAAGTGTCGCAGCCTCTCACTCCGGGGGATTATAGGCCCATTACTGTGGCCTCGGTTATGGTGCGGCATTTCCACAAGCTGCTGGCTCGACGGCTGGGGGACGCGTATGCTTTTTTGCCGGCGCAGAGAGGCTTTGTGCCGGGGCTCGATGGTGTAGGGGATAGTGTGGTTCGCTTGAATGCGATCCTGGGTAAAGCCAAGAGGTCGCGGCGGGCATTGGTGGTCGTTAGTCTTGACGTAGCGAAAGCCTTTGATAGCGTTAGCCACGAGGCGGTCTTGGCCATACTCCGGAGGAGGGGTTCGCCGCCGGAGCTCACGGAATATGTGGCGTCTTGTTTGTCGCGATCGACGTTAAGGTTGAAGTGGCGGGGTGCCAGGTCCGGGGTTATACGCATGGCAAGGGGGGTTAGGCAGGGGGACCCGTTGTCCCCCTTACTTTTCAATATGGTCATGGATTATGTTTTGACTAGGCTCCCAGAGAGAGTGGGCTTCCCGTTGGGGGCGCCGGGTGTTCGGGTCGGGGCCTTGGCGTACGCGGACGATCTTTTGTTGTTTGCTTCATCGGAGATTGGGGCGAGGGCTCAGATCGTGGCGGCCGAGTCGGGCCTGGCGGATTGTGGCTTGAGGGTTAACCCGAGGAAGTCTTGGTCCCTCTGCCTCAATCCGTCCGGTCGGCAGAAGCTTGTTAAAGTGGATTCTGAGGTCGGATTTCGGGCTGCGGGAGAGAGGATGTTTTCGGTGGGAATAGCGGACACCTTTGATTACCTTGGGACGCGGTTTGGGCCTTTCGGGGTGAGTGAGGTGGCGCTGGGCCTCGACGAGAAACTGAATCGGGTGCACCGTGCCCCGTTGAAACCACAGCAAAAGTTGGAGGTGGTAAGGGACTTCGTGCTGCCAGGGACATACCATGAGTTGGTGTTGGGGCAGGTACGCAAACCGGAACTTTCTAGGTGGGATGTGAAGGTAAGGGCGCATATTAGGAGGTGGCTGCGGCTGCCGCATGACGTGGCGAACAGTTATCTGCATGCTCCGACTAAGTGCGGGGGCCTAGCTATCCCCGAACTGACCAGGCTGGTGCCGGCATGGCGGCGGCTCCGACGGGAGAGGATTGTGTCGCGCTGGGGGGACGCGGAAGCGGAAGAGTTGGGTGGGGTGGTGGAGGAGGTGGGGGGTGGAATCACTCCCAGTGAAGTGCGGGCGGGTCAGGCGGAGGACCTCCACAGAAGAGTAGACGGTCGGGACCTCGAGGAGTCCGCGAGGGTAGCGGCTTCACATAGCTGGAAGCGGGCGGGGGCCAACCTATTATCTGGGCGTGAGTTCGTGCAATTTGTCCGGCTGCACGCGGGTTGCCTCCCGAGTAGGATGAGGAGGGCCAGAGGGAGAAGAGAGGTTTCGGGGCCATTGTGGTGCAGAGCGGGCTGCCCGAAGGCGGAGACCGTTGCGCATATCGTGCAGGCCTGTCATGTGTCAAAGGGGGGCCGAATACTGAGACACCACGCGGTAGTCAGGTTGCTGGCTGCGGCGTTCGAAGTACGACGGTACGGAGTGTATCAAGAGGTCTCTATGGCGTTGGCGGGGGCTCGGGTTAGGCCTGATTTGGTAGTGACCAAGAGGGAATGCGCGTGGATCTTGGATGTACAGGTGGTGTCACCACAGGGTACACTGGCTGCAATCAATAATCGGAAGAGGGCCAAGTATGACACGGAGGAGGTCCGGGGTGCGGTGCGTGAACTGACTGGCAAGCGCGAGATCGGTGTGGTGGCTGTCACCATTTCATGGAGGGGGATTTGGTGCGCCCGCTCGGTTCGGGACCTACGGAGCCTGGGGATAAGCGTGAGGGTTTGTGAGTGGGTCACGGAGCGGGTCTTACGGGGGTCACATATGAACTGGACACGTTGGAATGGTCTGAGGGGCGACCGGGCGGGTTTAACTGGTTAGGTCCGGCTGAGAGTCATTGTGGCGCTATGGGAGATGGATTGCAAGAGTGAACACTCCACTTGCTTCCCTCTGGGGGGCAGTTTTGACCCGAAAGGGTCCGTTTTCGGCCGTCAGGCCTCTTTGGGCGTAGAGCCGCCCCTTGGTGCAGGGCCACCTGGGTGAATGCGGAATATCTTGATAGTTTTAAGGACCGGTACTTTGTAGATTACAGGTTTTCTGTTTATTCTGGCTTATTTACACCCTGTAGTGGGTCGTTAATAGTGTAAAGTTGCTTTATATATTTTGGTTTGTGTACCTTTTGTTTTTGTTTTGTTTTTGTTCTGTATGTATTATACTAGCTTGTCTTGATTGCTATATTATATGGTTTATAATTTGTGGCTATTGTATGTATTTTGTTATGTTTGAAGGTATTTATCAAGATTATAATGTATGGGTTTATTATTTGTAAATTATTTGTAATGTACTATGCTCAAATAAATTTGTCAATAGCCAAATGCCTCGTCATCTAATTAGTGACGCGCATGAATGGTACACATCGTTGTCACAGTGCTCTTGTTATTTTACCTTTAATTTGCTTTTTTAAATTGTTTGTAGTGGAGTTAAAATTCTGGGAGTTTGTGCTAATAAAGTTTGAGTGTTCTAGCCCATTTTGAGTCAGTGTATGAGATTGGAAAAACTTCCCCTTCGGAGTTTTACGAGCTTTCACGTTTTGTGTTATTGTGGGGCTCGGGGGTGTAGCCCCAAACTGAGGCTTATACTGTGGACGATACAAGTGGTGAGTAAACTTTTAGTCTTGGTTTGATGAAAATCGATCGAGCGGTTTAGGAGATATAAGCTCTGGAAATCTTCGACAAGGGGCGAGTGGACGGGTGGGCGCCAGTTTGGTTCGAGTGACAGGCTCAAGCAGGAGGATTGGTGCTGCAGCTAGTGGGGCGTTGATTAGGCTGCAGCAGAGTGCCCTTGGCGACAGCCGTATTATCTGGATATCGTTGATTGCAGCAGGGGGCGTGGCCCCGTGCTCAGGGGGGCGCAGCCTCGGCGCCAAAATTGGATGTGTATTGGAAGCGGCGGAGCGCCCAGAAGAAACTAGCCGGGTTTGAGGCTCGTCACACGAAGTGGAGAGCTGCAGCGAGCCTCGGAAGGTACGCATATTGACAGGAGAGGATAAATTAATAGGAGCCAAGTTTTATAACTTTTAATAGGTCAATTAGTGGGCAATTAGTTAATTGCCGCTTAAACGACCAATTTATAAGTACTATAAGAGTTGTACGGCGCTTCGAGCGGGCTGGTGTTACCGTACCGCTGAGTATTGCGGCCATAGGCTATTGGCGGTGCCGTTGTAGTCTTAGAAATATTTCTCTACTTTTGTTTGACATTTGAGGTGCAGTGATATAACTTGCTACTTTGCGAGCTTTTGAGCGGCTATGGCGACCGGGGGGGGGTCCCCGTTCCTCGCCAGGTCTGCTGAACTGTATGAGGCCAGGAGCCAAGGGCTTGTGCAGTCTGCCTCGCCTGAGATTCTAGAGTTATTTAACGAGGCGATCGTCTTGGAACAAGAATCGGTCAGATTTTGTGATGATCGGAAAAAGATCGGCGAAGGCCCTGCGAAGACATTTCTGGCGAAGGTCGGTGGGCTGACTGCCGTAATTAAGAAACTGGCCCTGGAGGCCATCAAATTGGAGCGTCAGAATGCAGTTTTGGCTACCAGGTTGGAGGAGACAAAGGATATGAAGCAGATGCTGGAGGAGCACTCGCCGAGGCATGTTTTGGAGAAACTGGGATCAGAGGTGGAGCGGCTGGGGGATAAAGTGTCAAGTGTGGGGCTGGCAGCTAGTTCGGGGGGGGCTTCGGAAGTGAGGGTGAGTGAGGGGGGTATTAAGGGTGCGGCCTCGTTTGCACGGGTGGTAGCGGCTACAGCAAGTGGAAGTAAAAGCAGGTCGCTGGTGATCTGCCCCAAAGAGGATTGCAAGATGGAATCGGCGGATAGACTCAAAGAGGCAATCAAGGAGCGCTTTGATCCTGAGCTGGAGGGGTGGAAAGTGGTGGGCCTCCGGAAGCGGGGGTCTCGATCTGTGGTTATTGAAACGGAAGTCAGTAGCAAGGGGCAGGTTCCGTTGAAGGATGGGCGATGGGATGCGCTGGGGGTGACTGTCAAGGAGGTGGGGAAGGATCTGCCTCGGGTGATAGTTTATGATGTAGCGCGAGGGGTGGGGGACAATGAGCTGGTTGAGCGGATCTTTAGCCAGAATATGGAGGCGGGGTCGGCTGATGATTTTAAAAAAGAGTGCAGGGTGGTGTTTAAGAAAGGGAACAGAAACGCCGAGGTGGTTAACACGATTTTAGAGGTGTCACCTAAGGTTAGGAGAGATTTGCTAGCCAAAGGCCGGTTGTATGTGGGTTGGGCGTCGTGTCGGGTCGAAGACTATTTGGGCATCTCGAGGTGTTACCGATGCCAAGGCTTGGGCCACGTCGCTAAGTTTTGTAGGCTTCGTGATGACGTCTGCGGGCATTGCTCGCAGACTGGACACAGGATGAGGGACTGCTCGAGGAAGGATGCCCCCCCCGAGTGTGGTCTATGTAAAGGATTGGGGAAGAAGGCGGACCACATGATGAACGGTAGGGACTGTCCGGGGTGGTTGAAATCCGTTGAGTTGAAAGTGCGGTCCACAGATTATGGAAGTTGAGCTGACCCATACGTGCGAGGTGTGCGGGCGGGTGTTTTCCACGGTGACGGGCTTGGGATTGCATCGTAGGCGTGCGCATCCTGAGGAGTTTAATCGTGGGATAAATGTGGAACGGTGCAGGCGGCGGTGGTCCCCTGAGGAACTCCAAATTCTTGCGGAGTGTGAGGTTCGGCTGGTGAGGGAGGGGGGTCGCGAGGGATTGGTCCAGCGTCTGGTGCATTGTATGCAGGGTCGGACGTTGGATGGTATTAAAGGCGCTAGGAGGAGGGAGGATTATCGTGGGATGGTCTTTTCGCTGATGAGCGCGGATGCCGCGGAGGAGCGGATTGGTGCGGTGGAGCGTAACGGTGAGTCGTTTGGGGTTGGAGAGGGAGTGGGTTGGGAGGAGGCCTTGCGGTCCGCTCTTCGTGCGGACATGGATGCCCTACAGGGGTCACGGAGGGTTTCAGGTGCGGGAGAGCTCTTGGTGCGGGCTGTGCGTGAGGTGTTGGCGGCGCGCGACCCGACGCTGCATATTTTGGAATGGTGGAGGGGCTTAGGCGGAGATAACCCTGCCATAGAGTCCGGTGACGCTGAGCGGGTTGGTGTGGTGCAGGGTGGCACCCTCTCACCGCGGCGCTTAAGGCGGCGACAGTACGCGTCAGTTCAGGAGCTGTGGAAGCGCGATCGTAAGGCAGCTGTTAATCGGGTGCTGGGGGGCGGCAGAGACCTTGGTCATCATTCGATGCGGGAAATCACGGACTTCTGGGGACCAGTGTTTGAGGCCCCGTCGGCGGCCTGGGGTGGGGACGTAGAGAGGGCCAGTGTGGGGTGGACAGCGGCCGAAATATTTGCTCCCGTGGATAATGTGGAATTGGCAGGCTCGTATCCTAGGTTGGGCACTGCTGCCGGGCCGGATGGGATTATGCCGCAGGTGTGGAAAAATGTCCCGATGGTCATGAAGCGGATGCTTTTTAACTGTTTTATGCTGCGGGGGGAACTTCCGGAGGAGATCTTGGCGGCGGAGACCACGCTGGTCCCTAAGGTTCGGCGTCCGCCCGGGCCTGGTGATTATAGGCCGTTGACCGTTGCCTCGGTGATTGTTAGGCACTTTCATAAGCTATTGGTGGGTAGGTTGAGTGCTCTATGCGCGCATGTGCCGGCGCAGCGGGGTTTTGTGCCCGGAATGGATGGAGTGGGGGACTCTGTTGTCAGGTTGAATGCGATCATGCGGAAGGCTTGGCAGTCGCGGCGTGCGTTGATTGTGGTTAGTCTTGATGTGGCCAAGGCTTTTGATAGCGTTAGTCACGCGGCCATTGTGGGGTTGTTGAGTAAGAGGGGGGCCCCGCCGGTGTTTGTGAGGTACGTCGAGTCCTGTCTGGCGCGAGCATCGTTGCGGATAAGATGGGGTGGTCAGAGATCTAGGGTTATCAGGGTGATGAGGGGTGTTAGGCAGGGCGACCCGCTGTCTCCGTTTTTATTCAATCTGATTATGGACTACGTGCTGAGTGGGCTGCCCGAGAGGGTTGGTTTTCGGATTGGTACGCCTGGACATAGAGTAAATGCGATGGCATACGCGGACGATATGCTACTGTTTGCCTCATCGGAGGTTGGTATGAGGCTGTTGTTGACGTCTGCGGAGGCTAGCCTGGCGGAGTGTGGGCTGGGGGTTAACTCGGCGAAGTCATGGTCTCTCAGTCTGAATCCCTCGGGTAGGCAGAAGCTGATCAAGGTGGACACAAGCGCGGGGTTCCGGCTGGGGGGCTCAGAGCTTCCTGCTATCGGGATGGCAGATAGTTT
>JAAEAF010004475.1:0-37500 GCA_011037195.1 Triatoma infestans | reverse complement strand
GCAAAGTTCTACATTCGAACATTTTTTCAAGGTCTACATTCTAATAATTAGTATTTGTAAAGTTCTACATTCTAATCATTCATGTTTTCTAAAGTTATACATTCTATTATTTCGCAAAGTTCTACATTCTAACATTTTTCAAAGTTCTACATTCTAATAATTAGTATTTGTAAAGTTCTACATTCTAATAATTCATGTTTCCCAAAGTTATACATTCTAATACTTCGCAAAGTTCTACATTCTAACATTTTTCAAAGTTCTACATTCTAATAATGAGTATTTGTAAAGTTCTACATTCTAATAATTCATGTTTTCCAAAGTTATACATTCTAATATTACGCAAAGTTCTACATTCTAACATTTTTCAAAGTTCTACATTCTAATAATTCATGTTTTCCAAAGTTATACATTCTAATAATCAATGTTTTTCCAAAGTTATACTTCTAATATTCCGCCAAAGTTTCTACATTCTATTTGTAAAGTTCTACATTCTAATAATTCATGTTTCCAAAAGTTATACATTCTAATATTTCGCAAAGTTCTACATTCTAACATTTTTCAAAGTTATACATTCTAATATTACGCAAAGTTCTACATTCTAACATTTTTCAAAGTTCTACATTCTAATAATTTATGTTTTCCAAAGTTATACATTCTAATATTACGCAAAGTTCTACATTCTAATAATTCATGTTTTCCAAAGTTCTACATTCTAATAATTAGTATTTGTAAAGTTCTACATTCTAATAATTCATGTTTCCCAAAGTTACACATTCTAATATTTCGCAAAGTTCTACATTCTAACATTTTTCAAAGTTCTACATTCTAATAATGAGTATTTGTAAAGTTCTACATTCTAATAATTCATGTTTTCCAAAGTTATACATTCTAATATTACGCAAAGTTCTACATTCTAACATTTTTCAAAGTTCTACATTCTAATAATTCATGTTTTACAAAGTTATACATTCTATTATTTCGCAAAGTTCTACATTCTAACATTTTTCAAAGTTATACATTCTATAAAGTTCTACATTCTAGTAAAAACTTGATTTTTAATATATACATGGTAAAGCTTTGCAGATACTTATATATGAGTAGTGTTGGTTGGAGTTATACAAAGTGAGTGGCCAGTGCCGCTGTGCTGGTGACGTTCGTAGCTTTGTTTAACATATTCCATCAATACTACACACAGCTTGCCGTTATGTTAGTTCTTAAGAATTAGCTATATATTGCGGCCCTCTTTATTTATTTTATTTTAGCGTATAATTGTTTGGAGTTAGAATAGGGGAGTGGGGTCCTGCCTTGCTTTCTGGTCACGTTTTAGCTTTGTTTAACGCAATCCTTTCATTCTACCCGTGCAGCATTGCCGTTATGTGTTAGTTTCTTAGGCATTACATATATATATGCGGCCCCCTTTTATATATATTATTAGTGTAGAAGTGTTTGGAGTTAAATAAGTGGGGCCAGTGCTGGGGAGTGTGTGCTGGTTTGGGGTGGTTTGAGCGTTGAGGAATTGTGGAGAAAACCCATGAAAGAGACACGTTGAAGCTGGGTTGGTTCTGGGGGGGGGGCCTGCTGGGATGGTGTGCTGGGAGGGGGGCTGTCTGCTGTTGCTGGTGTGTGGGGGCTGCTGGGGCGGGATGAACTGTGCTGGTCACGTTTGTAGCTTTGTTTACATAATCCTTCATTTCTGCCCACAGCTTGCCGTTATGTTAGTTTCTCATGAATTGGCATATATATGCGGCGCCTTACTTTTATTTTTGTTAGTGTAGAATTGTTTGGAGTTAAATAAGGTGAGTGTCCAGTGCCGCTGTGCTGGTCACGTTTGCAACTTTGTTTAACGTATTCCATCAATTCTACCCACAGCTTGCCGTTATGTTCGTTCTTAGCAATTGACATACATGCGGCCAAATTATTGTATTTACTCTTTTTTTTTTGGTAAATATTTACTAATATTTAAAAGATTTGTAAATACAATTTATATTTTATTATGCAATGCAATGTCTTGGATAAAGAGACATTTTTATATCATTATTTTTAACATTATAACTTTTTTTTAAAGTTTTAATGAACGCACAATTTGCAATCGACAATAAAATTTTTTACCGTCAACTTGTTTGATAGTAACTTGTTTATATGTTAACTTGTTTAACATAATTTTTAATAAGAGAGTATAGAGTTCTCTAACTAAATGGAGAAATTCTATACTCTCTGGTTGATCCTGCCAGTAGTCATATGCTTGTCTCAAAGCTTAAGCCATGCAAGTGTCAGTACATACTAAATTAAAGTGAAACCGCAAAGGGCTCAGTAAACCAGTTTTAATTTACTAGAGTTTTCACGTTTCGTACGTGGATAACTGTGGTAATTCTAGAGCTAATACATGCAACTAAGTCCGGACCAGAAATGGAAAGGACGCTTTTATTAGATCAAAACCATTCGCCCGGCTTGTCCGGGCGTTGTTTTGGTGAATCTAGATAACACTTGTGATCGTACAGTCACCGTACTGACGACCACCTCTTTCAAACGCCTGACTTATCAGCTGTCGATGGTAGACTCTGTGTCTACCATGGCCCTCACGGGTAACGGGGAATCAGGGTTCGATTCCGGGAGGGAGCCTGAGAAACGGCTACCACATCCAAGGAAGGCAGCAGGCACGCAAATTACCCCACTCCCGGCACGGGGAGGTAGTGACAAAAAATAACGATACGGGACTCTATTGAGGCCCCGTAATCGGAATGAGTACACTTTAAATCCTTTAACAAGGATCCATTGGAGGGCAAGTCTGGTGCCAGCAGCCGCGGTAATTCCAGCTCCAATAGCGTATATTAAAGTTGTTGCGGTTAAAAAGCTCGTAGTTGGTTCTGCGTGCCGCGCTGTCGGTTCGCCGCCTGTCGGTGTAACTGGCATGTCGCGGCATGTCCTGTCGGTGGTGAACGGAGTCCACGACGCTACATGGGCTTTATAGTCGATGTTAGCATCGTGTGTACTTCCGTTGGCCGATCTCTCCTACTTCGGTGCTCTTAAACGAGTGTCGAGGTAGGCCGACACGGTCACTTTGAACAAATTAGAGTGCTTAAAGCAGGCTGAAATATCTGCCTGAATAGTGGTGCATGGAATGATAAAACAGGACCTCGGTTCTATTTTGTTGGTTTTAGGAATATGAGGTAATGATCAATGTGGACTGGCGGGGGCATTCGTATTGCGACGTTAGGGGTGAAATTCTTGGATCGTCGCAAGACGCACTAGAGCGAAAGCATTTGCCAAGTATGTCTTAATTGATCAAGAACGAAAGTTAGAGGTTCGAAGGCGATCAGATACCGCCCTAGTTCTAACCATAAACGATGCCAGCCAGCGATCCGCCGATGTTCCTTTAATGACTCGGCGGGGAGCTTCCACCCGGGAAACCAAAGCTTTTGGGTTCCGGGGGAAGTATGGTTGCAAAGCTGAAACTTAAAGGAATTGACGGAAGGGCACCACCAGGAGTGGAGCCTGCGGCTTAATTTGACTCAACACGGGAAACCTCACCAGGCCAGGACATTGGAAGGATTGACAGATTGATAGCTCTTTCTTGATTCAGTGGGTAGTGGTGCATGGCCGTTCTTAGTTGGTGGATCGATTTGTCTGGTTAATTCCGATAACGAACGAGACTCTAGCCTATTAACTAGACGATATCGGTATCAATGCTACCGACGACACTTATTCTTCTTAAAGGGACAGGCGGCTTACAGCCGCACGAGATTGAGCAATAACAGGTCTGTGATGCCCTTAGATGTCCTGGGCCGCACGCGCGCTACACTGAAGGAATCAGCGTGTACTTCCCTGGCCGAAAGGCCCGGGTAACCCGCTGAACCTCCTTCGTGCTAGGAATTGGGGCTTGCAATTGTTCCCCATGAACGAGGAATTCCCAGTAAGCGCGAGTCATAAGCTCGCGTTGATTACGTCCCTGCCCTTTGTACACACCGCCCGTCGCTACTACCGATTGAATGATTTAGTGAGGTCTTCGGACTGGCGGTTAATCTTTACCAACTTGTTGGTATTGATGTACGCTGGAAAGATGACCAAACTTGATCATTTAGAGGAAGTAAAAGTCGTAACAAGGTTTCCGTAGGTGAACCTGCGGAAGGATCATTAAAGAGAGAGTTCAAACTTATTTTTAGAACTTTTTAAAAGTTCTATTTTAAAATGTGATTTAGCAGCTGAAATATATATGAAATGGTTTAGTCATTAAATGCAAATGGTTTATTTTTCTATGATATGTGCACACGTTTTTAAAAAACCGCAAAGACATAAATAAAATAAAAATCCGCAAAGACATAAATAAAATAAAAAGTACCAATACTAATACATCTATCCAATAAATGTGGATTTACCGTCGTCCACAGGATAGATTACATGTGGGCTTGGGGAAACCCACATGATGGACGCGCTTCATGTGAAACCATGGAAGGGGTTGGTTGCTTGAGACAGCAGGGCGGTGGCCATGGAAGTTGGATTCCGCTAAGGAGTGTGTAACAACTCACCTGCCGAGGCAACTAGCACTGGAAATGGATGTAGCTGTAGCGTTGGGCCATATTTATCTGTGTGCATATAGATTGGGAAAAAAAAAATCATTTTTTTGATGACCAAGACTATGTAATTATATAGATTAGGCAAGCTAATTCAACATTTCTATATTGCGAATTGTAATCCACTATTGGATTACAATTAGGCGTTCTTAATGTTAACGTGCCTTAATTGGTACGTTAATATTATTTATATATCGAAAAGTTATTTAATGCATAGTAATCTTATTACCCTGAGCGGCGGATCACTCGGCTCGTGGGTCGATGAAAGACGCAGCAAACTGCGCGTCGTCATGTGAACTGCAGGACACATGAACATCGACACTTTGAACGCACATTGCGGCCCTGGGATTCTATCCAAGGGCTACGCCTGTCTGAGGGTCGTTAAAAATTAGAAATTTTATTTTTAAAATTTCTATTAAAATTTATATATATATATTATAATATATATATATATATTGGAAATTTTCTGTTGTCAACACGTTTTTGCTTGTACAACAGTATTTCTAAATACATGCAATTTTCTTTTCTTTATGTTATTTCTTATATACTTGTTTTTTAGAGCATAGTTTCAATTTTGAAATTTGTAATCCAAGTATTGGTAATAAATCAAGTATAGTAGTGAAATGTTGAAGCAAAAGAAATTATTTTCGCATCTAGGCATAGTCTGGGCGATGTTTTTCTTTTTGCATAAAACAATGATCTACATTTATTTACTTGAGTTTGCCAATTTTTTTTTATATATATTAAACTGCCTTGCAGTTGCCATATATAAATTTTGGATTTTTCAAATTGTATATTGTAAACTATGTAAAAACAGGTTAGAAATATTTAAAAAGAAAAGAGATGCGCAATCATTTTTTCGACCTCAGATTAGGTGGGATTCCCCGCTGAATTTAAGCATATTAGTAAGCGGTGGAAAAGAAACCAACAGGGATTCCCTTAGTAGCTGCGAGTGAACAGGGATTAGCCCAGCACTGAATCCCAAAAGCATTGCTTTTAGGGAAATGTAGTGTTGGGGAGGGCTCAATTAACCCTGAGATATGTGCATTTCGCCCAAGTCCATCTTGAACGAGGCCACGGTCCCGAGAGGGTGCCAGGCCCGTTGATGGCAAATGCCTATTTCAGGTGGGCCTCTCCTTAGAGTCGGGTTGCTTGAGAGTGCAGCCCTAAGCAGGTGGTAAACTCCATCTAAGGCTAAATACAACCACGAGACCGATAGCGAACAAGTACCGTGAGGGAAAGTTGAAAAGAACTTTGAAGAGAGAGTTCAAGAGTACGTGAAACCGCTCAGGGGTAAACGGAAAAGACCTGAATATCCGAAAGGGGAGATTCACGTCTTACCAGTTGCTCAACTTTTAAATGATTTGAGATGGCCTCTCGCCCTATTCAGTGTAACAGCTGTGGTAGTGGGTTTGGTCGCTCGCATTTAAATTGGAAGGGTAATGGTGGACCGCACTTCTCCCTTAGTAGGACGTTGCGACCTGTCAAATAATATCCTAAGTATTTGGCTAATTTGTCTGTTTTTAGGCAGTACTGAAAGGTATTTCCTTTAACAGTTTTAGCCGTTTAGATACTGGATATAATTGACAGTAACGAATCATGGTGTTGAGCCACTTACTTTGTAAGTGTCCTTCATGGCTGTTTGCAAGTGGGTTGGTTAATTAGTTTTAGTCGGATTTCGGTCCGTCTAACTATTCCGCCTACTGTTGGTAAACTGTTCCTTGGACAGTGCTTATAACACCGGTCGGCAGCGATTCAGGTTCAGGCTCTTATCCGACCCGTCTTGAAACACGGACCAAGGAGTTTAGCGTGTACGCAAGTCATTGGGTGTATAAAACCCAAAGGCGAAATGAAAGTAAAGAGTAGAGATTTGTAAATAAGTTTACTTTTTTACAATCTCCTCTTTAGGGAAGATGGAAATATCATACAGCAATGTGTGAAATTTTCCCGCATTCCCAGGGCGCTTGTTTCTTGCTTTGCGAGTCAATGCGCACCCAGAGCGTACACGCTGATACCCGAAAGATGGTGAACTATGCCTGGCCAGGACGAAGCCAGGGGAAACCCTGGTGGAGGTCCGCAGCGATTCTGACGTGCAAATCGATCGTCGGAGCTGGGTATAGGGGCGAAAGACCAATCGAACCATCTAGTAGCTGGTTCCCTCTGAAGTTTCCCTCAGGATAGCTTGCACTCGGTTGAGACGAGTCTCCTCCGGTAGAGCGAATGATTAGAGGCATTGGGGTCGAAACGACCTCAACCTATTCTCAAACTCCAAATAGATGAGATCCCCGGCTTTCTTAAAAGTGAAGCCGTGGGAATCGGATCAGAGTGCCAAGTGGGCCAATTTTGGTAAGCAGAACTGGCGCTGTGGGATGAACCAAACGCAGAGTTAAGGCGCCTAAATTGACGCTCATGTGAAACCATGAAAGGCGTTGGTTGCTTAAGACAGCAGGACGGTGGCCATGGAAGTTGGAATCCGCTAAGGAGTGTGTAACAACTCACCTGCCGAAGCAACTAGCCCTGAAAATGGATGGCGCTGTAGCGTCGTGCCTATACTCTGCCGTCAATGACAAAGGTAGTTAATAAGCTGTGTGTTAATTAATGTTGTAGTTTTTTAAATTGCGATGTTGTTAATTATATAGCTTGTTTCATACTACTATTATGTCTTGACGAGTAAGAGGGTCGCGGCGATGAGCGCAGAAGGGTCTGGGCGAGAGCCCGCCTGGAGCCGTCGCTGGTGCAGATCTTGGTGGTAGTAGCAAATACTCCAGCGAGGCCCTGGAGGACTGATGTGGAGAAGGGTTTCTTGTGAACAGCTGTTGCACAAGAGTCAGTCGATCCTAAGCCCTAGGAGAAATCCGAAGCGATAGGCTGCCGTTAAGATTTAATTATTTTAAATGGTTGGCGCTATCTGGGCGAAAGGGAATCCGGTTCCTATTCCGGAACCCGGCAGCGGAACCGTTCCAAATCGGGCTCTCATTTGAGAACTCGTCGGGGTAACCCGATAAGACCCGGAGACGCCGTAGGGAAATTCGGAGAGAGTTGTCTCTTCTCTATAAGCGTTCGAGTTCCCTGGAAACCTCTAGCAGGGAGATAGGGTTTGGAACGCGAAGAGCACCGCAGTTACGGCGGTGTCCGGATCTTCCCTACGGACCTTGAAAATCCGGGAGAGGGCCACGAGGAACCCCGCGCCGGCTCGTACCCATATCCGCAGCAGGTCTCCAAGGTCAATAGCCTCTAGTCGATAGAATAATGTAGGTAAGGGAAGTCGGCAAATCCGATCCGTAACTTCGGGATAAGGATTGGCTCTGAGGACTGAGTCGTGCCGGGCTTGGTCGGGAAGTGGAGCGGTGTCAACGTGCCGGGCCTGGGCGAGGAGAAAATTGCGTTCAAGCGCTTTTGGATCCGAGCTCGGTCCCGTGCCTTGGCCACCCACGGATCTTCCTTGCTGCGAGTCGTTAGCCGTGTGGTTACCGTTGGCTTCTGCTGGCTGGTCGACCTGGCTTACGATCTCTTCGGCCGACATTCAACAGTCAACTCAGAACTGGCACGGACAAGGGGAATCCGACTGTCTAATTAAAACAAAGCATTGCGATGGCCCCAACGGGTGTTGACGCAATGTGATTTCTGCCCAGTGCTCTGAATGTCAAAGTGAAGAAATTCAAGCAAGCGCGGGTAAACGGCGGGAGTAACTATGACTCTCTTAAGGGTGCCTCGGTATTGGTAGCGAATGTGATCTGGGTAACACCATGAACTATTCGCAGCTGTACCGATGGTGACTCTTAGGGTGCCTCGGTATTGGTGGCGAATGCGATCTGGGTAATACCATGAACTATTCGCGGCTGTACCGATAGCGACCCTCAGGTACCTCGGTATTGGTAGCGAATGTGATCTGGTTAATCCATGAACTATTCGCGGCTGTACCGATGGTGACCTACCGGTGCCTCGGTATTGGTAGCGAATGTGATCTGGAAAATTCCATGAACTATCCGCAGCTGTACCGATGGTGACCACTGGTGCCTTGGCATTGGTAGCGAATGTGATCTGGATTATCCCATGAACTATTCGCAGCTGTACCAATGGTGACCAGCTACGCGAACCAGGCTCGGCATATTTAACATCTGGCTCATCACTCTTTTAATCAGTGAGCTCAACAAGCTCAAACGCTGTGACCTTTAGAGGTGGGGTCTCAGCCGGTAGCAGGGACTAGGTAATGATTGAACGCTGTGGGACTAGTCTGGGGCGGCTGCTACTATTCAAACGAGCCTGTTGGAAGGTGCCTCGGTATTGGTAGCGAATGTGATCTGGTGAACTCCATGAACTATTCGCGGCCGCACCGATGGTTGCCGCTGGTGCCTCGGCATTGGTAGCGAATGTGATCTGGAGACTTCCATGAACTATTCGCGGCTGTGCCGATGGTGACCACCGGTGCCCCGGTGTTGGCGGCGAATGTGATCTGGAAGAATCCATGAACTATCCGCGGCTATTCCGACGGTGACCACTTATGCTGTAGTCTGGTCTCGCGAGAGAGTTCATACGTTGCTAATGGGTCAGTATGCGTCTCTTAATCATAGCTCTCTAGCCTCTGCTGACCAAGGCTATTGCACGCCTCCACGGGGCGCCGCCGGTAACCGATCGTGGGCTTATATACCCAGATTATCCACGTTCGGGCAAAGTGCAAGATGCCCCCTTTCTGGCTTTGGCCAGATTGGGTTGAACTTCCCCCATGTAACGAACATGGGGCCTCTCCAAGGCTTCGGCCAACCTACCGACCGCTCAGTATAAGAGGAGAGGGGTAACCAAAGGCGGAGGGCCATTACGGGGGTGTTGGGTTGCCAGCCCACACCTCTGAGACGAGGCAGGCTTCAACAATAATGATGAGAACACTAATTTTAATCGTTCTGCCATTGCAGAACGACCTGCCGTTTTGCACCCGGGAGCTCCCGCTGGCCCGTCGTCCGCGGCGGAGTCATCGGTTGTTTGTCCTGAGTGTGACAGAACCTTCTCCACGAGAAGGGGTTTAGGCGTACATCGCCAGAGAGCTCACCGTGCCGAATATGACCGAGATGTGCAGATCCCTGCTGTCAAAGTCAGATGGAGTACGGAGGAGTTGCGTCTAATGGCAACAAGTGAGGCGGAAGCTATCCTTAATGGAGAGAAATTTGTTAATCAAAAGCTTCTTCCGCTCTTCCCACAAAGATCGCTCGAATCGGTTAAAGGCGTTCGACGCCGGGCCGATTATAAAGCCTTGGTTGAGGATGCGCTACGCGAACTAAGATCGCATGCCGCTTCTTCGCATACTTTTCCCAACGATTCTGGTGAGGAGGTCTGTTTGTCTCCTTCTCTGACCAGCTGCTCCTCTTCTGAGGAAAATCAGGGTCCCTCCAACAATGCCAATCCTTCAGCAGTAGGAGATATACGTTCTTATATCTCCGATAATCTGCTACCGCAAACTGTCGTCCCCGGAGAGGGATTCCACGCCGAAAAGCTTCGTAGCTTGGCGGTGCGGGCTCTCGAAGGGTTTGATGTCAGTGATGGATTGGTAGATTGGTTGCGGTCCTGCTTCCCAGAAGCTAGCATGGAGCAATTTCGTGGGAAATCCTGTAAGCGAAAACATAAGCGGACGCGAACCTCAAAGCGAAAGCAAAGAAGGATCGCATATGCGCATACGCAAACCTTGTGGAGACGTAATCGAGCCAGAGCTGCGCGTGAGGTTCTCGATGGTACACCCAAACGCGTTGCCCATGATATCAACCAAATTGATAAATACTGGGCACCGCTAATGCAGAGTCCGTCCGGAGTTGACCATGACGGCTGCTCTCTTACGAGAGTCAGTAGTCCAATCTCCGAACAAGTGCTCTGTGGGCCCATCGATACTCACGATGTTAGCATATGGCGTGTGTCGGTTCGCTCTGCAGCCGGGCCTGATCAACTCACGGCTCGGAAATGGAATGCGGTTCCTCCAGAGCTACAGGCTTTATTCTTCAACGTGGTCTTACTACAGG
Organism: Triatoma infestans; assembly: GCA_011037195.1. Classification (NCBI taxonomy): domain Eukaryota; kingdom Metazoa; phylum Arthropoda; class Insecta; order Hemiptera; family Reduviidae; genus Triatoma; species Triatoma infestans. The sequence goes on along the minus strand of JAAEAF010004475.1, from coordinate 26,930 downwards.
GAAAATTACCGAGGCACTTATGTTCCTCTCGCACGATTTTTCTCCCTAAGACAGACTTACCCCAATCACCGGGGGGCTACCGACCGATTTCGGTCACGTCGGTAGTTGTAAGGCACCTCCATAAGATTCTGGCAGCTAGGATAAGTAGCCTGAACCCTTTTGACTCGCGTCAGCGAGCGTTTATCTCGGCAGATGGGGTCGCGGAAAACCTTGTTATCCTCGACGCCCTCCTATCTGCAGCGAGATATCCTCTAAGGCAGGTTCACCTAGTGTCGCTGGATATTATGAAGGCGTTTGATAGTCTGGATCATGGGGCAATCGAGAGGATACTGAGAAGTCGCGGCTTTCCCGAAATGTTTATAGACTACGTGATGAGCGGTTATAGGGAAGCCACCACTTGTTTTTTAGTCAGGGGTAAACCCGGAAAGGTTGTCAACCTTCGAAGGGGCGTCCGGCAGGGAGACCCGCTATCGCCATTGATTTTCAATCTGGCGATCGATGAGGTCCTTGCGGCAATTCCGGAAGAGGTTGGCTTCTCCTTAGAGGGTGAGCGAGTGTCGTGCCTCGGCTTTGCTGATGACCTAGTCGTCGTCACATCGTCGAGGGTGGGCATGAGCACAGCCCTCAAAAGGATTGAGGCAGCAGCAGCCAGACTAGGTTTACATCTAAACCCAGACAAATGCCACGCATTCTCCTTTGTCCCTGATGGCCATTCCAAGAAGTTAAAGGTCGTTACTGATCCCCAGTTTTCAATTGGGGGTTCAGTATTAGAACAATCCACATCTCTATCCCAATGGAGATACCTCGGGATTGATTTTGATCTGAAGGGAGCCCGTTCGCTAGAGCTGGACGTTTCTGCTGCGCTAGGAAATCTTTCCAAAGCGCCATTGAAACCCCAGCAGCGTCTCGAGGTCCTCAGGACATATTTCATCCCGAGATTTGTTCACGGCCTGGTACTTGGAAATGTAATTGACGGCAAACTTCTCCAGCTCGACAGGCAGATCCGAAAAAGTGTACGTAGGTGGCTTCGGCTTCCCAAGGATGTTAGTCTTGGATTTTTCCACGCGTCAGCAAAAGATGGTGGGCTTGGAATCCCCTCACTGAGGACCATGATTCCTGAGCTCACTTTTAAAAGGCTGAACAAGCTGCAGACATCAGACTACCCAGCTGCGTGTGCTGCTTGGCGTTCGCGCCGAGTACAACGCAAAATCAACTGGGCAAGTCGTATGTTGCAACGTCTGGCAATTCCGCTCGATGGGCCTCGGCCCAATCGAAAGGGATACTGGACACGCAGACTCTACGACTCAATTGATGGGTATGAGCTCAAAGAATGCTCCAAAACGAAGAGCTCAACAAGATGGATTGCAGCTGGATCGTATGGAATCCCAGGACGCGATTACATCCAACACGTGCACGTCTGGATCAATTCATTGCCTGGCCGAGTTAGAATGACAAGAGGAAGGAGAGGAGACGCACAATCGGTCTCGTGCAGAGCAGGCTGCCCTGAGGATGAAACTTCTGCGCACATTATACAGCGTTGTTTCCGCACCCATGGGGGTCGGATACTACGACATAACGCTGTTTGCAACACTCTTGCCTCGGCTTTAAAAGCTGCTGGATGGAATGTCGAGCAAGAGCCACAATTGAAAACTGCAGAAGGCCTCCGAAAGCCTGACATCATTGCACATGGACGGCGCGGCACTCTGGTACTAGACGCCCAAATTGTCGGTGGTGCACGACCATTGGACGTTGCACATAAAAGCAAAATAAAGTATTATGCCGACAATCCGGACCTAGCTACTTCGGTGGCGACACGGTTCGGAACCCCTCCCCAAGATGTCGCTTTTTCATCTGCGACGATTTCTTGGCGTGGTGTATGGTCCCCCCGCTCATATGCGGACTTGATATCGTTTGGGATTCCTCCGGGAATACTGAACGGTGTCGTCACGCGTGTGTTGCAGGGGTCGCACACGAATTGGACCCGTTTCAACCAGATGACTTCAAAGCGGAGGATGGTCTAGTGGTTGAGCCCGGGTGTATCGCTGCAGACTGGGAAAGAGCGACTTCCCATTTCGGCTCCATTTTCAAAATTGTAGCCGATGCCGTAGACAGGCTGCGGTATCGGTTACCTGTCGCAAATACTCTGAAAAAAAAAAAAAAATAGCCAAATGCCTCGTCATCTAATTAGTGACGCGCATGAATGGATTAACGAGATTCCCTCTGTCCCTATCTACTGTAATTTATTGTTTGAGTGGTGTATGGTGTGTGTTAGAGTAGTTGTAGGATTAGTACCTGATTAGATTAGGCTTTTAGTAGGTAGAGGTAATATAGAGTACTCTACCTACGGTAGGTTAAGGGAGTGTGAAAGTATTTATTGTGTGTATGTATGGGTCTTGGGGTGGCGTAGGTATGTGGCGACACCATCGCCCACCCTTCGGGGTGCAAGCAGCCTCTGGCTCTCTAGGTCGGGAGTCAGTTTAGTTCCTATACCTTTACACTACCCATCCTCTTCCTTTCCCCTTGCCGGGTTACTGGCAAGTGTTCCTAGGTCACTGTACCTCTGTCCACTAGGTACTGGACAGGAATCAGTAGATGGAAGGTAACCATCGAGTGTGCGATCAGTCACACAATGCTTGTTAGCAGGCATTGTGTGCGATAAGTCACGCTGTGTCTGTTGAGGAGCATGAAATACTGAACTACGGGCGCAAGCGCCAATGTTCCAAGCCCAATTGCTTGCGATTGAGGTCGGACTCGTAGTGGTCGTGGTTTAACCAACAACTCCAATGACTTCGGTTATGAGTTGAGCGGGAGGAGACTCGCAATATAAATTCAACCCCGGTGCCAGCCCGTAGCTGGAAGTGCACTTGCTAGATGTGCGCGGCCCACCGGAGCCTGCTAGAGTGCCTTCTCTAGCTACTGGTAGTGGGGTGTGACCACTATGTGGGATCACTCTGCGCGCTGGTTGAGCGTATCTCCACCTACCCTTAAATGGGTCAAGCGGGGGAGTGCCCGGGGAGGCACTTCTACCACGGTGAGGCCTTGCACTCCAGCCTCTCGGGGTAGTGACATCCTTCTCTTGTAAAACGACTCCGTGCTTGCACGGGGGGACTGGTATATCCGAAAGGATAGGAACGGTCTTTAAAGAACCCCTAGTACCGTAAGGGAAAGGGAAAGAGGGAAGGAATGTCCCTATCTACTATCTAGCGAAACCACGGCCTTGTAAAAATCACGGGCTGAAAAACAGCGGGAAAGAGACACTTGTGAAAGCTTGAATCTAGTCTGGTACGGTAGAAGGCATGAGAGGTTGTAGCCTAAGTGGGAGGCAGTTTTTTTAAATTGCCGACAATGAAATACCACTACTTCATAGTGTTTCTTACTACTCGGTTAGGCGGAGGGCGTGTCCGTCGGGGTGATACCACATCGGCGTGACGGTATTCTCGTGCCAAACGCCAAGGGTTTTCGACGGTCGGCCGTACGCCCTTGTCGCGTGTGAGAAATGTGGATATTCTCGACGGAGTTGATACGTCTTATTACGTGTGCATTGGTGGATTCGGTTGTACTGTTCGGCAACATACTCCCTAGCGTGATACCGATTCGACGGAACACTGCCAGGCGGGGAGTTTGACTGGGGGGCGGTACATCTGTCAAAAAAAATAACGCAGGTTTTCCTAAGGTCAGCTCAGCGGAGGACAAACCTCGCGTAGAGCCAAAGGGTCAAATGCCTGGCTTGATCCTGATGCTCAGTGGCATAGGGACTGCGAAAGCAAGGCCCATCGATCCTTTTGGCTTGAAGAGTTTTTCAGCAAGAGGTGTCAGAAGTTACCACGGGATAACTGGCTTGTGGGGCCAAGCGTTCATAGCGACGTCGCTTTTTGTCCTTCGATGTCGGCTCTTGCCTATCATTGCGAAGCAGAATTCGCCAAGCGTCGGATTGTTCCCCCGCCAATAGGGAACGTGAGCTGGGTTTAGACCGTCGTGAGACAGGTTAGTTTTACCCTACTGATAACAGGTCGTTGCCGTAGTAATCCTGCTTAGTACGAGAGGAACCGCAGGTTCGGGCATTTGGTACACGCACTCGGTCGACAGGCCGGTGGTGCGATGCCACCGTCCGCGGGATTATGCCTGAACGCCTCTAAGGCCGAATCCCGACTATGGTTCAACGATTTAACAATGGGTCCCGTGAGTCGAAAGGCTCAAAACAATGTGACTTTAATAGGCGGCCGAATTTTACGGCTGTCGCCCGAGCCTTGTGGCTAAGAATTCCATTGTGATTTACTATATGGTATATTCTGTATAGTAAATCTGGGTTTTTAGCGTAACATGGTTCAACCCTACGGGGAGTTCGATGTCGGGACCCAGAATCGTCTGTAGACGACTTTCGTACCGGGCGGGGTGTTGTACTCGGGAGAGCAGTTAACTCGCTGCGATCTGTTGAGACTCAGCCCTAGCTGGGGAGATTCGTTCTAACAGCCTAGAACGAGGCTCCCGTTAAATTTGTTTTTAACACTGTTGAGCAAAAAACTAATGACCGTCAATCATTGATTAATGATAAAAGTACAAACTAAAATTTTTTAACACTGTTGCGCAAAAACTAATGACCGTCAATCATTGATCAATGATAAAAGTAAAAACTAAACAAGTTGTGTGTGTGTGTGTGTGGGAAGATCCCTTACTACTAGCAGCCAAGTAAGGAGACTCCTAGATAAACATTGCACACAAGCTTGTTTAGTTGAAATGTAGAATATGGATTATATATATATATATATATATATAATATATATATATACATATAAATATATATATATATATAGTAGAATATATATACAATATATATTATACAATTTTTTTTTTGCGTTTGGACTTATATATATATTAGCCTAATACTATTTCTAGTACTATATATAAATGTGCAAATCTAGTCTTATGACCAAATTTTTCTAATTACTAATATAAGAGGAAGAAAGTGCAAATCTAAGAATATTTATGATTAAAGTTCTCATTCTAATAATAATATAAAAAATGGAAAGTGCTAATCTAAGTAAATATGAACAAAGTTCATACATTCTAATTACTATATAAACTGGAAATGTGCTAAATCTAAGTAATATTCTGACAAATTCTACATTCTAAATACTAATAGATAGAGATGTGCAAATGTGCAAATTCTAATCTAAGGATTTTATGATATTTATGACAAAAGTTCATTCACATTCTAATACTAATAAAAATGGAATGTGCTAATTCTAGTAATATTTAGACAAAAGTACAAGGAAAATGTCAAAATCTAAGTAATATTTGAAAAGTTTCTACATTCTAATAATTAGTATTTGTAAAGTTCTACATTCTAATAATTCATGTTTTCCAAAGTATACATTCTAATATTTCGAAAGTTCTACATTCTAACATTTTTCAAAGTTCTACATTTCTATAAAGTTCTACATTCTAGAAAACTTGATTTTTAATATATACATGGTAAAGCTTTGCAGATACTTATATATGAGTAGTGTTGGGTGGAGTTATACAAAGTGAGTGGCCAGTGCTGCTGTGCTGGTGACGTTCGTAGCTTTGTTTAACATCTTCCATCAATCTACACACAGCTTGCCGTTATGTTAGTTCTTAAGAATTAGCATATATATGCGGCGCCTCTTTATTTTATTTTATTTTAGCGTAGAATTGTTTGGAGTTAGATAAGGTGAGTGGTCAGTGCTGCCTGTGCTGGTCACGTTTGTAGCTTTGTTTAACGCAATCCTTCAATTCTACCCGTGCAGCTTGCCGTTATGTGTTAGTTCTTAGGAATTAACATATATATATGCGGCGCCCTTTTATATATAGGGTGACCAGAGTTATATGCTCCACCCACTTTTTTTTTAAACGGCGGGAAATTTCGAAAAAATAGAAAACACGTATTTAATCATTTTTAGTCTAGTTTATTTTCAGTGATTGATCCATTTTTTTATACCCCAATATCCCGAGATACAGCATCCAACTTTTTTTTTTCAAATGGAACATTATATTTTTTTTGCATATTTTTATAGTAATTGAGCCTCTAAAAAAATAAAAAAAAAAAATTTTAAATCGGTTAGGTTTTTCAAAAGTTATGGTAATTTAAAATATGAAAAACAAATTTCAGTTTAATGTCAAAATTACCTTATTTTTTCTTTAAAGAAGCTCTTCAAACTGGGCACCATCAACGGATAGGCAAGCCAAAGCTCTGGACTCCCACGCTCTGTTTGTAGCAGCACTTAGGTGGCAAAGTCAACATCTAGGCAGGCTAGAGTTATTCGACGTTCCAGATCTTCGACTGAAGGCACGGGATTAAGGTTACTGTACACTTTATTTTTTAGATATCCCCACAAAAAATAGTCCATTGGGGTTAAGTCCGGAGATCGAGGTGGCCATTGGATCGGACCATGAGTTCCTAACCACTTTTCATGGAAATTTCTGTCCAGGTAACGTCGAACAACTCTCGCATTATGTGCCGGGCAAACCATCTTGTTGAAAATACATATCTAGCCGACGTTTTAGAGGAACATTTTTCAAGCAGAACTGGCAAAATGTCTCTTAAAAAAGTTAGATACCTTTCACCAGTTAAGTTCCCTCTGTAGAAGTATGGGCCGATTAGTTGGTTTCCTAAAACTCCACACCAAACGTTTGTAGAAAAAACAACCTGATGGCGTGTGGCGAAGGTAACTTGTGGATATTCTTCAGCCCATATTCTAAAGTTCCAACGATTAAGAAGGCCATTGTTGGTAAACACTGATTCAACAGTCCATAAAATTGTGCATTTTTTATGGGGATATCTAAAAAATAAAGTGTACAGTAACCTTAATCCCGTGCCTTCAGTCGAAGATCTGGAACGTCGAATAACGCTAGCCTGCCTAGATGTTGACTTTGCCACCTAAGTGCTGCTACAAACAGAGCGTGGGAGTCCAGAGCTTTGGCTTGCCTATCCGTTGATAGTGTCCAGTTTGAAGAGCTTCTTTAAAGAAAAAATAAGGTAATTTTGACATTAAACTGAAATTTGTTTTTCATATTTTAAATTACCATAACTTTTGAAAAACCTAACCGATTTAAAAATTTTTTTTTTGTTTTTTTTAGAGGCTCAAGTACTATAAAAATATGCAAAAAAAATATGTTCCATTTGAAAAAAAAAGTTGGATGCTGTATCTCGGGATATTGGGGTATAAAAAAATGGATCAATCACTGAAAATAAACTAGACTAAAAATGATTAAATACGTGTTTTCTATTTTTTCGAAATTTCTCGCCGTTTAAAAAAAAAGTGGGTGGAGCATATAACTCTGGTCCCCCGGTATATCTATATTAGGTAGAATTTTGGAGTTAATAAGGTGAGTGGCCAGTGCTGCTGTGCTGGTCCGTTTGAGCTTTGTTTAAATAATCCTTTCATTTCTGCCCACAGCTTGCCGTTTATGTTAGTTCTCATTCATAGCATATAGCGGCGCCTTACTTTTATTTTTGTTAGTGATAGAAGTGTTTTTGAGTTAAATAAGGTGAGTGGGCCATCGCTGTGCTGGTCACGTTTTTTGCAGCTTTGTTTAACGTATTCCATCAATTCTACCCACAGCTTTGCCGTTATGTTAGTTCTTAGCAACTTGACATACATGCGGCCAAATTATTGTATTTACTCTTTTATTTTTGGTAAATATTTACTAATATTAAAAGATTTGAAATATATTTATATTTTCTTATGCAGCCAATGTCTTGGATAAAGAGACATTTTTATATCATTATTTTAACATTATAACCTTTTTTAAAGTTTTAATGACGCAAATTTTGCAATCGACAATAAAATTTGTTACCGTCAACTTGTTTGATAGTAACTTGTTTATATGTTAACTTGTTAACATAATTTTTAAAAAGAAGAGTATAGAGTTCTCTAACTAAATGGAGAAATTTCTATACTCTCTGGTTGATCCTGCCAGTAGTCATATGCTTGTCTCAAAGCTTAAGCCATGCAAGTGTCCGTACATACTAAATAAAGTGAAACCGCAAAGGGCTCAGTTAAACAGTTTTAATTTACTAGAGTTTCACGTTTCGTACGTGGATAACTGTGGTAATTCTAGAGCTAATACATGCCTAAGTCCGGACCAGAAATGGAAAGGACGCTTTTATTAGATCAAACCATTCGCCCGGCTTGTCCGGGCGTTGGTTTGGTGAATCTAGATAACACTTGTGATCGTACCGTAATGACGACACCTCTTTCAAACGCCTGACTTATCAGCTGTCAATGGGTATACTCTGTGTCTACATGGCCCTCACGGGTAACGGGAATCAGGGTTCGATATCCGGAGAGGGAGCCTGAGAAACGGCTACACACATCCAAGGAAGGCAGCAGGGCACGCAAATTACCCACTACCGGCACGGGGAGGTAGTACAAAAAATAACGATACGGGACTCTATTGAGGCCCCGAATCGGAATGAGTACACTTTAAATCCTTTAACAAGGATCCATTGGAGGGCAAGTCTGGTGCCAGCAGGACCGCGGTAATTCCAGCTCCAATAGCGTTATTAAAGTTGTTTTGCGGTTAATAAGCTCGTAGTTGGTTCTTGCGTGCCGCGCTGTCGTTCGCCGCCTGTCGGTGTAACTGGCATGTCGCGGCATGTCCTGTCGGTGATGTGTCCACGGAAGTCACGACGCACATGGGCTTTAAAAAGTCGATTTTAGCATCGTGTGTACTTCCGTTGGGCCGATCTCTCCTACTTCGGTGCCTCTAAACGGTGTCGAGGTAGGCCGACACGGTCACTTTGAAAAAATTAGAGTGCTTAAAGCAGGCTGAAATATCTGCCTGAATAGTGGTGCATGGAATGATAAAACAGGACCTCGGTTCTATTTTGTTGGTTTTAGGAATATGAGGTAATGATCAATGTGGACTGGCGGGGGCATTAGTTATTGCGACGGAGTTAGAGGTGAAATTCTTGGATCGTCGCAAGACGCACTAGCAGCGAAAGCATTTGCCCCGTATGTCGTATTGATCAAGAACGAAAGTTAGAGGTTCGAAGGCGATCAGATAACCGCCGTAGTTCTCCATAAACGATGCCAGCCCAGCGATCCCGCCGATGTTCCTTTAATGATCCAAAGCTTTTGGTTCCGGGGGAAGTATGGTTGCAAAGCTGAAACTTAAAGGCAATTGACGGAAGGGACCCCAGGAGTGGAGCCTGCGGCTTAATTGACTCAACCGGGAAACCTCACCAGGCCAGGACATTGGACGGATGACAGATTGATAGCTCTTACTGACTTTGACTCAGCCGGGTCGTTTTACAAAGAGAAGGATGTCACTACCCGACGAGCCGGCTGAATGCAAGGCCTCGCCGGGTAGAAGTGCCTCCCGGGCACTCCCCCGCTTGACCCATTTAAGGGGTAGGTTGAGATACGCTCAACCAGCGCGCAGAGTGATCCCATATAGTGGTCACCCGCCACTACCGAAGGACGAGAAGGCACTGTAGCAGGCTCCAGTGGGCCGCGCAACATCTAGCAAGTGCATTCCAAGCTAAGGTTGGCACCAGGGTTAAATTTTATTGCGAGCTCTTCCCGCTCAAACTCATAACCAAAGTCGTTGGAGTTATTGGTTTAAACACGACCACTACGAATCCAACCTCAATTGCAAGCAATTGGGCCTGGAATTTGACGCTTGCGCCCGTAGTTCAGTATTTCAGCTCAACAAGCTAGCGTGACTGATCGCACACTCGATGGTTACCTTCCATCTACTGATTTTGTCTAGTGCCTAGTGGACAAAGGTGGAGTAACCTAGGAATACTTGCTAGTAACCCAGCAAGGGGAAAAGGAAAAAGGATAGGTCATGGGGATAGGAAGGGAAAAAACTGGTTCTCATAGAGAGCCAGAGGCTGATTGCACACCCAAGGGGTGGGCGATGGTGTCGCCACATACCTACGCCTCACAATCTCACATACAGTCATACCATAAATACTCTCACACACTCACTCACCCTTGGAAAGTGGGGTACTCTATATTCCGCCACTTTCTTGAGCTCCTAACCTAATCAGGTACAATAAAGGCTGGCTCCTGACCAAGGTAGCCAGAGGCTGATTGCACCCCGGGGGTGGGCGATGGTGTCGCCACATACCTACGCCACACACATACAACCATACAATAAATACATTTACACTCACTCATTCTTTGCAAGTGGTGTACTCAATATTCCACCACCTGCTAAAATCCTAACCTAATCAGGTATTATAAAAACTGGCTCCTGACCTAGGGAGCCAGAGGCTGATTGCACCCCGAAGGGTGGGCGATGGTGTCGCCACATACCTACGCCACCCCAAGCTCACACATTCATACAATAAATTCAAACACTCACCAACCATTCATAGAACCTATTACAAATTCCTCTCAAACACCCCAAACTTTTCAAGCATTCTCCTACATAAAATCATAAATCCCTTCCATCGTTCTTTGTTAACCCAAAATTTTATCTCTTCCGACCAACCCGACGCGACTCTCCCCAATTCCCTTCTAATCAAACATCGTTCTCGATCTCCTAATACACACTTAAACACCTTGTGTTCCATGGTGTCAGGTTGACCACATTCACACACTCTCGATTCACTTAATCCAAACTTCCACAGATATTCTCCACAAGCTCCATGACCTGTTAAAACTTGCATCGTCCAGTGATCCAATTCCATCCACTGTCTTTCCATTCTCACATTTCTAACCACCTCCCACACACTCCTACCCTTATCACTTCTGTCCCATTGCATCTGCCATTTGTCCATTATATAGTCCTCTATTCTTTTCTTCATTATGTCCTCTCCTAGCGCTTCCAGTTCATCCTCTTCTATATTCCTATTATCCAGCACGAACTCCTTCCTTTTTCGCACATAATATCGCAGGGTCGCTCTCTCAATCGCCAGACACACCGGTAAAACTCCCATCAAAACTGGTAAAACTTCCATTCATAACGTCTTATATCCTCCGAGACCTGCCAATAACACCTGCCTTTGAGCTGTTTCTATCCGCTTCCTCACTGCCCCAACCATTCTCTTCATTATAAAGGGCGCACAAAAAACCAACACACTCTCCACTAACGACGTATATAATATCTTTCTATTTTTCGTACAATATCCCCAGTCTGTTCCCCATAATCTTCTCACTTTCTGCCATCTTCTTATTATTTTCCCACACACCATTTCCACATGCCTACTAATACTCATGCGCTCTCCTAATAACACCCCAAGATACTTGTATTCCGTTACGGCCTTCAACCTTGCCCCTCCCATTAACACCCGCGGTAATCTTTCCCTATCTAACCTTCCTTTTAACAACATACACGCCGATTTCTCCCCCGAAACTTTCAATTTATATCGTTCTCCCCAACTTCTAACCCTCTCCGCTGCCCTAGTCCCTAAATCCTCTAATTCTCGTCGCGAATCCCCTCTAACAATCACACACAAGTCATCCATATATGCAATCGCACTAAACCACTTGCACTCAACTCATCCAACAACAAATTAAACATAACACACCACAGGTACGGACCCATAACCGATCCTTGACAACAACCTTTTTGTATATTCTTTCTTATACATACACTTCCAACACGCGATATCATTTCTCTGTCACTCAGATAGTCTTCTATTAACTTGTATTCCTCCTTTCCAATCCGGCCTTTTTCCAGCAATCTCAACTTTAATATAGGCCACCACAAGTTATCGAACGCTCCTTTTATATCGAAAAACAGCCCCATCACATATTCAACATTTACGCTATCTACTTCCTCTTCCACTCTCAGTAGAGCATCCTCCACAGATCTCCCTTTTGTACATCCGAACTGGTCTTCCTGCTTTAAACGGTCTAAAACGGGGCTTAGTCTATTCAAAATAATTCTTTCCCAAATCTTTCCAAACACGGGAAGAAGACATATTGGGCGGTATGCATTCGGATCACTCAAACCTTTTTCTGGCTTATCTATGAAAACAACTCTCCCCATCTTCCGACATTTAGGGAACTTTCGCATTTTCCTACATTCCTCCATAATCCATTGGACATCTTTTATTTGCTCCCATCCTTTCGCTACCATTTCTATGGTTATCCCATCTTCTCCAGGCGCCTTCCTCTTCTTAAATCTTACAACTGCGTTCCATATCTCTTCTTCTCCTACGCATCTCTCCTCATTCTCTATTAGTCGTTTCTCCAGCTCTGTCACTTTCTTACGGACACTCCGCTGTTCCTCATTCTCTTCAGCCATATTATCTTCCACCACCACTACATCTAATAACACTTCCAATGTTTCTTGCACACTTTTAGTGTAATTTCCTTCTTTCCGTACTGCATGCACTATCCCCCTGGTCTTGTATTTTTCCATTTCTATTTTACATCCCTTACCCCACATATAATTCTGGCCTCCTTCATCTACCAGCTTCTTCCAACATTCTCTTTTCTCTTTTCTTATCGACTTCGTATACTTCTTTCTATATCTTCTATACCTATTCCACAGATATGCTCTGTTTCCTGCTTCTCTTTCTTGTTGAAATTCTTTTCTCATTGCACTCAGTCTGTTTCTCATCTGTTCCAATTCTTCGGTCCACCATCTCTGTTTATTTCGCTTTCTTCTACTATTCCGTCCACCGGCTATTGTGATGCCAATACCATCCTCTTTTGTAGGTTCTCTATTTCGTTTTCCAGGTTTTCTCTTTCTCTAAATTCTCTTTGTTCCCCTAATATCTCTATATACCTTCTCCAGTTCATCTTCTTAATACCCCCTTTCATTTCCCTTACTCTACTTCCCCCTATTCGAAACGTAAGTAACCTATGGTCACTTCCTAGATCCGTGTCTAATACTCTCCAATTCCTAATTAACCCATACCCTCGTTCCTCAACCTCTTCGAGAGAAAGTCACGTCTATATTAGTGGCAGCTCTCCCATTATCGAATGTCGGAAATTGCCCATGCCTATTGACTACCTGAAGCCCATTTGAAATAATGAAATCCTCAACTAATAACCCTTTCTCGTCAGTCCTACCGCTAAACCATAAATTCGATTTCGCGTTACTATCCATCCCAATTATAACTATTTGTCCTTCTCGCCGAACATCCCTTAAGATCTCCTCCATTTTATTAATATGTACAGCCGTTTCTTCCGCGAACTTAAAATACCCACAAACCAACGTATACCGTGACTCTACCGTAACAACCACCCAGCACCTATTGCTTAGAGAACTATGGTTAAACACCTCCAACTCCCTATTAAGTATCACTATTACCGTCAACGGTTCTTCTCCCCTCCCATCACAAATCACTCGGTCCCCTATTCCGAAACCCTCGACCCTTCCCCTTCTCGCGTACGGTTCCTGGATAAGCAGAATATCTAATTTTCTTAATTCCGATTCCCTTCTAACTTCGTCCATAGCAACCCTCGCTCTACCGACGTTAAACTGACCGATTCGCAACGCCCGTGTCACTCGATTTTCATTCGCCATAATCTACCCTTTTAGCCCACGCCTTCTTAACCGCATTGTAAACCGGACATTCCCTGCTAGTTCCCTTATGCCCCCCTTTACAGTTTACACACCTTATCTCCTCCGTCTGTACCTTACACGTCAACGCTACATGCCCTTCCTTTCCACACCTAACGCAAATAACGGATGCCCTACACACTCTAGTGGGGTGCCCAAATCCCAAACACCTCATACACTGTACCAGCACATTATTATCCTCTATACGGCAAGATACCCATCCTATTCTTATTCTCCTTACCTCGATTAGTTTCTTTCTTAACCCGGCTGCCACCTCAAAATACATATGTTTCCTATCTCGGGCTATCCTTTTTGCCCCTACGCACCTACAATTTATCTTAAAGTCCGCCTCATCCAGTCCTACCACTTCTCTTAGTCTTTCCACTACTTTACCTCTTCCTCTTCTGCCGGAACATCGTTAACACCATTCGTGGCTTCACTTTCCTTTCCTCTATCACTCTATAACCTTTCTTTTGCAAATCCTCATCCTCCTTCATTTTATTAATAATCTCCTTACTTCTTACCTCTACAAAAACTCCTCTTGTTCCTTTTCTAAAACTCTGCACTTCCCACCCTTTACTTACCGGGTCCACCTCCTTCATCAACCGCTTTTTAGTTTCTTCTCCAAGTAACCTTTGACCTCCTTCTTCTTTTACTATTTTCACCACATTAGTAGTCCTCTTTCTCATCTTTTGTAGAGGTAAGAAGTAAGGAGTTATGCAGAAGTGGTTCTTCTACTAACCACTTCTGCATAACTCCCCTCAACTTCGATTTCTGTATCACTATTCAGCTGCCGCTGCTTCTCCTCGCTCCTTGTACTGGTCTTCACTCCTCTTAGTTCCTCCATAATCTTCTTTTCCATTTCTTGGATTCCTATTCTAAATTCTTTCTCCACCCTTCCAATTTCTTTTCGGCCCTCATTCTCTTTATACTGTAATATTTGCTTACAGATCTCGACTTCCCCTTGAATCCCTTTCATTGTTTCCTTGTTTTCTTCTATTCCCTTTTTCAATTCTTCTTCCAATTGCCTACTCCGTTCTTCTTGCTTTCGCCAGTTTGTCTCTACAGTCATATGGCTTGCAGCATTACTTGAACGATCTCTACTAATCTCTCCAACCGGCTCATCACATAGTCTGTGAAGTAGTCGGTTCCTCTGAGCTCTTAGAGAGAATCAGAGGGTCTCCTCCTACACTTACAGAATGATAGACTAAATAGATATGGTAGGAAAAAAGATAGAATAAAAAATAAGATAGAAGAAAGATGAAAGAAGAAAAGATATACCCAACGCTCTGAAACCCCTATCCCCCATTATCACCTACCCATCTACTACCTACCCAGCTACTAACCCCTACATACCTACCTACCCACTACCAGAACGGGACAGGGCGAGGGCATACCGTGGCTATAAGAAATTTAGAAAAGGAAGTGGGGAAAGGGAAGAGTAGAAGAAAACAGAAGAAGAAGAGAAAGCTCCCTTTTAGTCGCCTTCTACGACAGGCAGAGAATACCTTAGGCCTATTCTAACCCGGGACCAACACGGGTTTTCTCTTTTAGTCGCCTCCTACGACATGCAGAGAGTACTTTAGGCCTATTCTTACCCGGGACCGACACGGCAGGAGTCTCCTTTCTCGGCTGTGAGAAAGGAATCTCCCATCACCCTTTTAGTCGCCTTCTACGACCGGCAGAGAATACCTTTGGCCTATTCTGACCCGGAACCAACACAGAGGGAATCTCGCTAATCCATTCATGCGCGTCACTAATTAGATGACGAGGCATTTGGCTAGTGACAAATTTTATTTGAGCTAATACATTTACAAAATTACAAACAAAGTCAATTACATTATATTGCTCTTAACAATCCAAATATAAGATGCCTGAAAAATAGGAGCATGATTAACACAAGAGTAAGTTCTGTACATTTAAACGTTACACTGGTAAGAAAGAAAAAGAAAATACAAAACAAAATCTTACAGCAGCAAAAGGCTATGAGCCAAAGAACAATTTGTCGCCTTAGTCGGCGTTATATCACCATAAGAACGCTACCTATTGCTAACTAAACACGTACAATTGAACAATACATGCACATAAAAACTATACAAATTGATTATACAAATTCCACAAATTCAGTGTGTGCAACCATAGCATTGCCCGACTAAGTTACCCTTGTCCCTCTTATCTAACACCTACGGATAACTCAAGTTGAGCAAAATATGTGGAAATGAGAATTCCCTCGCTCAGGCGGTCCCGATCATGGGGGCGGCTCTACGCCCTAGATGGCCGACATACGGCCGAATACGAGCCCTTCCGGGCTGAAACGACGACTCCCCTAAGTGGGGAGTGGCACGAGTGTGTCCTCTCCTGTCCCTGCTGTGGCCGCAATGCACGAGGTCTAACAAGCACCGCCGGCTCCACCCCCCCGCAACTGATTCCATCGTATCCACGACCTGTGAGATCCTCTAATCACCCGTTCAGACGCCCATTCCAGCACTTTCCTACCAATCCGGAGCTCCCGTAAATCGCGGGCCGACTGAAGGCACCAAATCCCCTTCCAAGATAGCGTGACCGCCGATAACCCGCTGGAACCTTTTTTTACCCGCCAGAGCCTCAACCGCTCCCCGAACTCCGCCGTGCCATATTTTCAGCTTCTTGATCCTATTAACCTCAGCTAATCCACCCCTGGCGAAACTACCTGTACGTCCAGCACCCAGTCCCCCCCCTCTCACTACTATCAAGTCCGGCCTGACGGAGTGTGCCCCTGCCACGATTGCAGCTTCCTTATATACATGTACCTCCTTAACTCCAACGCAGTGGCCAACAATTTGACCACAGCGTGATGCCGTAAGATACGGCCCCCCTTAGTAAACTGGGCAGCTCTGAATAATGGTGTGCGACAGTCTCGGCCCGCGCGCATCCTGCTCTACACCATACCGGTCCGTCCCGTCCCTTCTACCCCCGCGACGTCCTCATTCTGCTGGAAGACTCCCTGAGTGCAGACGCACACACTGAGTATATTCACGGCCAGAAAGACCACGCCCCCCAGACAAGTCGTAGATGCCCAGCACCCTCCCGCCTCCCTGAGGTCCAACCCTCCACCCGACCTGAGCTCATTCGCTACCATCCGCTTCGCCTCCTCAGTTTGTGGAAGGTCCCCCCAAAACTCAGTTTCGGCTCACCCAGCGCATCTCCCTCGTCATCCCCCCAAAATCCAACGACCTTCCGCCTACGGGTCGCCCTCCATACCGGGACGAGGATCTCCAGGCGAGGTATCCCTAATCCGCCCGACTTTTGGGGCGGCGTGTACGTAGGCCCTAGGAAGATCCGACGGCAGCCGTAACCACTCCTAACCCATCTCCTCACAAGAATGTCCAGACCCCTAACTTCGCGGCATTCAACTTCCCCAGGACCAACCGATGATATTACCGATGGGAAGGAACTCCCGCACAATCGCCAAACCTCTGCTGGGACTAACAGGAGCCCTATCTATTCGTTCCAATTTTCCCTTCAATGTCTAAAATTTGGAAATGACTACACCCCTCGGCCCAAACTCAACCCCCAGGTATTCAAAAGTATCGGCATCCCCAAAGCCCTAAGTTTCCCCGCCGGACACCCTAAACCCGCAAATCTGTGTCTACCTTCATCAACTTGCGAGCCCCAGATGGATTTAGGGACAGAGACCACGATTTTGCACGTTCACTCCTAGTGAGACTCCTGGCACCGCTTTTCGAATTCCCACAGCAACAACCGCATACCCACACCACCGGACAAAGGACTACAGTAGAACGTCGTCGGCATATGCCAACGAGCGTATCCGTGGCGCCCGCTACACCCACACCATCCGGCAACCCTATCCGGCAACCCCCGCAGATGTGGTCCATCACCGAATTGAAGAGTAAAGGCGAGAGCGGATCGCCCTGCCTACCCCACGCTTACGATTATAGCTCGGAACTCTCACCCCTCCAATTCACATACCTGGCGGACGTGTTCAAAAAGCTCACCAATATACTCACGCAACCAAGGAGGCGCCCCCGCACTGCGCAATACTGCCCTAACAGCAAGATGGCTGACGGAATCAAACGCCTTGGTAAGGTCCACGCTCACCATTATCACGGACTCCGCAAGACCAAACCTTTCTTAAAAAATGCCATTTAGCTTCAAAACATTGTTCCCCACCCCATCCCGGCCACGAATGAAACCCCCTGCTCGGGAACATGCGAGACCCACCCCCCATTCGTTTAGCCCAAAACCTATGAAACTGTCGCAATATGACCGCAGTCATCGAAATGGGGACGGTAACCCCCGGCAGAGGTCCGGGGCATCAGACTTGGGGATCAGAACCGTACGCGCCACCTTTGAGTCCGCCGGAATCCGGCCACATCCAAGAAACACATTATAGACCAACTTCTTCTCCCAAGCCGGGGGGACCCCGTTCCACGCTGCACCGCAACGCCGTCGTGCCCGGGACCCCCGCTCCCACCCCAATCTGGATTCCTGCAGTTCCCGTCTGACACCGGCGCCCGGAGTCAACCATCACCCATTCCCGTCCCGGGTCGGCACGCAGCCCCAATCAGATGAAGGCTGCTGAACACACCCTCCCCCAAAAGCCACCATCTCCTGCATTGTCGATTGCCTCTATCGCGACCCCCCCCCCCCCCCAATATTCGTTGCACCGCCGCACGGCGGTTCCGGGCCCATAAGCTCTGGATGCTGGCGTATTCCAAACGCCTTCGAGTACGAGCATTTAGCCTATGGCTCGCTACGTCCGTCCTCGCGCTCACGGTCCCGCGTCCCTCGGTCCCCGCTACCGGCTCGCTATCCTCACCGCCCCACGCCAGCGCTCGCCACCACGCCTCGATACCCCCAGCCGGATCTTGCCCCTCCAGAACGCACTGCGCCGCTTGTCTTAAGCTATCCACCCGCTCGGCCCGAGCCGTTCCCCGCAGCCTCGATAGGCCGGTCGCAAGCTCGTCCCTAAGCACCCCCAGCGCACGATCGCCCACCCTCTCATTAACCGCCTCGAACCCTGGCTCAGCGCCATCGCCTAAGGCCAGGCTAATTAGCTGCTCGGTGCCCAAAGGACCCTCACTGGCCGCCACCACGCTACCCAGTCCGTCTCCACCCTCAGTCACGGTAGCCGACATCCCACCTCCCAAGTCCAGCCGACCCACCGACGGTCTCCCACTGAACAGCGCACGAACCCTCTCCTTATAGCATGCCTTCTTCCTAAGCCCCTTAATCGCATCCTTGCTTCTCACCCTTGAATCTCCCATCACCCTTTTAGTCGCCTTCTACGACCGGCAGAGAATACCTTTGGCCTATTCTGACCCGGAACCAACACAGAGGGAATCTCGTTAATCCATTCATGCGCGTCACTAATTAGATGACGAGGCATTTGGCTAGTAACATATTTATTGGAGCTACTGCTTTTTGTTACAAAATGTTTACAACGTCAAAATAACTTAAATCTTAATCATAATACAATTCTATTCCAAAATAAAACAAAAAGGACATACAACAAAGCATATACAATTCATGGTAGCATTTACAAAATTAAGATAAAAATAATACAGAATCCAAAGCACACACTTAGTGCCTGTGCTACTGCTTTTTGTTACAAAGTGTTTACAACGTCAAAATAACTTGAATCTAAATCATAATACAATTCTATTCCAAAATGAAGCAAAAAGGACATACAACAAAGCATATACAATTCATGGTAGCATTTACAAAATTTAAGATAAAAAAAAAAACATAGAAATAATACAAAATCAAAAGCACACACTTAGTGCCAAACCTAGGATTTGAACAAATTGTAAACCCAAAGATTCACAATCACAAACTACAAATTTACAAAGTTTGAACCTAATCCCCACTATGCTGTACTCCCAACCATCCCACTAACACCGCACCACCCCCAGCATCACCGGCCCATTCTAAAGACCTCACACCCAGGGCGGCTCTACGCCCAAATAAAGGCCAATAATGGCCGACACAAGCCCGTATGGGCAAAAGCACCTACTCCCCGGAAAAGAGAGCAGATGGACAGTGCTCTTGAGTCCTCCTGAACTCACCCTACGATACTCGGCTCCAACAATCCTAACCTCTCCCAACTGCTGACCCAAACATTTAACTACCCCTCAACGTGTTCCACCTGGACCATGTCATGTGGGATCCTCTAACAACTCTCTCACTGACCCATTTCAGCACGTCCCAACTAATTTGTAACTCGCGCAAATCCCGGGCGGGCTGGAGACACCAGATCCCCTTCCAGGTGAGGGTAATACCCACTACATTGACCACCCTTTTCCCCGTAAGGGCCTCCACTGCATCTCGAATTCCTCTCTCGCCATATTTGTCCCGCTTTCTCTTGTTAATTTCCGCCAAGCTACCGAGCGGCGAAACCACTTGGACGTCCAGAATCCAAGCACCATCCCCCTTTGCCGCGATAAGATCCGGGCGGACCGACGTCTCTCCCAATACCACCGACACCTCGCGGTAAACTGTGAAACGTCTTAGCTCAAGTGCGCGTGCAATCACCCTAACCACCGCGTGGTGGCGCAATATACGTCCTCCTCTAGACACTGGACAAACCTGGACAACATGGGCAACCGTTTCCGCTCGAGAGCAACCCGCCCTACACCACAAGGGCCCCAACGTTCCGCCTCTGCCCCTAGCCAACCTGGTCCTGCTTGGCAAACACCCCGCGTGGAGCCGCACGAACTGCAGAAATTCCCTCCCCGTCAATCCTTGACCCATCGATCGCAACCAGGCGGTAGACGCTTTTACTCTCTTAGAATCCCTCAAGTCTCGCCCATCCACCTTGGCATATAACTCTTCAGCGGTCCTCGTCCTAGCCTCCTCCACCGTCTCACCCTGCTCCGACTCGCGATACCGATCGCCCAAAACCTTCCCATCCATGTCCTCCCATTGGCTTATAATTCTCTGCATGCGCTCCCGCCTCCAGGCAGGCACCATCACCCTAATTCTGGCACACCCAGCCCTCCATACCTATTCGCGGCGTGCATGTACGCATTCGGGACGTCGTGAGGGAGCCTCAGCCACTTCCGCACCCGACCTCTAACTAAAACGTCCAATTTTTTTAATTGGGCCGGACTCAATTTACCGAGCACTAACCGGTGATAATGGGTCGGCAAAAGGAACTCCCTTACTATCATCATCTTCTGCTGAGGCTTGATCGGGGCCGACTCAATCCTGTCTAGCTCACTTCCAATTGCAATGGTAGGTACTGTTACACCGCCAGGACCGAATTCCACCCCCAGGTACTCAAAAACCTCCCCCATCCCCACCGCCTTAAGCCACCCCCCGCTACTCGAAACCGCTGCGCTAGATCTACTTTCATTAACTTTCTGGCCCCCGAGGGGTTCACGGATAAGGACCAGCTCTTGTGCCCATTCACCCTCAGCCCGCAGTCCTCACATCCTTTCTCGAATTCCTGGAGTAGTGTCCGCATTCCAACATCTGACGAGGCAAACAATAATACGTCGTCGGCATAGGCCATGGCTCTAAGTCGCGGTCCGTTGACCCCACACCAGAATCCAACCAGCTGCGGCAACCCTCGCAGAACGTGGTCCATCACCATATTGAACAACAGGGGGGACAAAAGATCACCCTGCCTTACACCACTACAAAGGCTAATTGGGGCAGAGCATTCACCTCTCCAGTTCAACCGCAAATGGGAGTGCGCAGCCAACCTTTCGATATACTCGATCAGCCAGTAACTAGGCGCCCCCCTTTTATGTAGCACCGCCCTAATTGCTTGGTGGCTTACAGTGTCGAAAGCTTTGGCCAGGTCTACACTCACCATCGCCAGCGGCCTGCGTGAGGACCAACTTTCTTAAGAATCGCATTCAGCCTCAGCACGTGTTTCCCACCCCGTCTTTGCCCCGCACAAAACCACTTTGCTCCGGGACGTGATCGACCCACCCCTCCATACGCCTAACCAGGATCTTGTGAAACTGCCTAACAACCACCGAGGTCATCAAGATCGGCCTATAATCAGCGGGGGAACCCGGGACACTCACCTTGGGAATCAAAACGGTCCGTGACCCCATCATTTCATCCGGAATTCGACCACTCAACAGAAATACATTGAATACTACTTGCTTCTCCATCAACTGCACGCTCTTCCAAGCCAAAGCCTCTACTCCATCAGGGCCCGACGCCACCCGCCCCTCCGGAGAGGTCTCCTGCAATTCGATGTCCTCGACTGGAGCCAAAAATTCCACCTCATCCCAACGCGCTACTTTCCTATCCAAGTCCCCTGCCCATTCCCGAGATGGACGGCCAAACACTTCCCCCCAAAACCCCACCATCTCCTCCATGGTCTGTGTCCCCAAATCCCGCCCTCCCACCAATATTCTGCTCACCGCAGCACGCCGATCGCGAGCCCACAACGCCTGGATTTCGGCGTATGCCAATCTCCTTTGCCTTCTAACACTATTCCCCAACGGTTCCTCCCTACTTGGTCTCCCCGGTGACTGGCGATCCCCGCGCGGAACCGAAAGCGCACGCCACCACTCTACAATGTCCCCAGATGGGTCCTCGCCTGCAATTGCCCTTTCCACGGCGTTACCGAGCCACGTTATGCGCTCCGGGCCAGGTTGCAACCTCAACCTCCTTAAACCCTCGCTCAAACTGTCCCTGAGGACGCCCTTCCACCGCTCGTCCGCCTCCGAATTAAGGCTGCTGCTCTCAGGCAAATACCCCGATGCATCACCAGTACCCCTGACGGGGTTCCCGTTGCTCCTGCCCATACGCACCTGGTCTTTGTAATCTCCCCTCTTTCTGAGACCCTTAATACTATCCAACGACCGATGCGGGAACAATCGCAGAAGACTGAGGTTGATGCTACCCCCGAAGCCCTGATCCAATAGCGCCGCCTCATGGCTGGCGGCCATTTCAATCTCCTCCTGCCGCCACCTATACCTCCTCCGCTCCACACTAATCCCCTCATTAAATTCCACCGGATGCGCCCGCTTGCGTGCAGACCCAGCCCCGTGACCGTCGTAAATCCACGTCCACAACTCCCACAAATATGCGATGGTTCTCTAATCTCCATACTCGGTACCCCGGACACGAGTCTCCACCGACCGCTTCCAACCTATACACTCCCGACTGTTAATCCGGTGGCCAAACTCCCGAGACAGCCCCCTACACAGCCCGCACTCTGGAGAGCTCTCCTTCTTAGGACATTCCTTAACCTGGTGCCCCGCCTCCGAACAGTGCCCGCATATGTCTTTTTCCGCTCTGCAGAACTTCGCAATGTGGCCCAGCGCCTGGCATTTGAAGCACCGGGATAGGCCAATGTAATCCTCCGCGCGACAAGCCGACCAACCTACATATACCCGATTCTTAGCCAAAATCTGTCGCCGCATACCCGGAGAAACCTCCACCACCCAGTTCACCTCCGACCGGTCCTTCTTCCCCGTTTTGTAGCACAATTTCACCTCCCTCCCAAACGTCTCCGCGTCGACAGCCTGGAAGTTCTGGCGCCGCAAAGCTGACAGTAGCTCCGCCTCCTGCAGTGCCCGAGGAATATCGTATAAGATCACCCTAGGGAGCACTTTCCCCACCTCCTTAACCTCTACCCCCAAACGACTCCACCTGTCATCCTCAACGGGAACCTGCACCCCTCCTAAAGTGTCCGTTTCGAGCACCAGCGACCTGGAGCCCTCTTTCCGAAGTCCCACCACTTTCCAACCCTCCTCCTCAGGATTAAAACACCTCTTCACTTGCTCGCGTAACTCCTCCGCCGTACCCGCCCTACAACTCGTTCCGGGTTTGATCTCCACAAGCCGTCTGTTTGCCACCCTGGGCGCAGAGGCCGCCACCACCTGCGCAAAGGAGGCCATCCCACCAACCATTCATGGGCGTCACTAATTAGATGACGAGGCATTTGGCTATGTTTTATTCAGAACATTTGCGACAGGCAACCGTACTCCGCAGCCTGTCTACGTCGTACGGCTGCAATTTTGACAGTGTGGCCGAAATGGGTAGTCGCTCTTACCCTATCTGCTAGTTAAACGCCCGGGCTCAACCACTAGACCACTCTCCGCTTTAGAGTCATCTGATTAAATCTTGTCCAATTTGTGTGCGACCCCTGCAACACACGCGTGACGACACCGTTCAGTATTCCCGGAGGAATCCCAAACGATATCAAGTCCGCATACGAGCGGGGGGACCAAACTCCACGCCAAGAAATCGTCGCAGATGAAAAAGCGACATCTTGTGGAAGGGTTCCAAACCGTGTCGCCACCGAAGTAGCTAGGTCCGGATTGTCGGCATAATACTTTACTTTGCTTTTATGTGCAAGATCCAAGGATCTAGCACCACCGACAACTTGAGCGTCTAATACCAGAGTACCGAGCCGTCCATTTGCAATGATATCAGGCTTTCGAAGGCCTTCTGCAGTCTGCAATCTTGGCTCTTGTTCGACTATCCATCCGGTAGCTTTTAAAGCCGAAGCAAGAGTATTGCATACAGCGTTATGTCGTAGTATCCGACCACCATGGGTGCGGAAACAACGCTGGACTATATGTGCAGAAGTTTCATCCTCAGGGCAGCCTGCTCTGCAAGAGATCGATTGTGCATCTCCTCTCCTACCTCTGGTCATTCTAACTCGACCAGGCAATGAGTTGATCCAAACATGTACATATTGGATGTAATCACGCCCTGGAATTCCATGCGATCCGGCTGCAATCCATCTTGTAGAGCTACTCGTTTTTGAGCATTCTTTTAGCTCATACCCATTGACGGAGTCGTGTAAACTGCGTGTCCAATATCCCTTGCGATTAGGCCGAGGCCCATCGACTGGGATTTGTAGGCGCTGCAGCATACGACTTGCCCAGTCGATCTTGCGTTGTACTCGGCGCGAACGCCAAGCAGCATACGCAGGCGGGTAATCCGATGATTGCAACCTATTCAGTCTTTTTAAGGTGAGCTCAGGAATCATGGTCCTCAAAGAGGAGATTCCGAGTCCACCATCTTTTACTGGCGCATGGAAAAAGCCCAAAGCTACATCCTTGGGTAACCGAAGCCACCCACGTACATGACGTCGGATCTGCCTGTCAAGCTGGAGAAGTCTGCCATCAGTTATATTACCAAGTACAAGGCCGTGAACAAACCGGGGGATGAAGTATGTCCTGAGGATCTCAATACGCTGCTGGGGTTTCAATGGCGCCTTCGAAAGGTTTTCCAGCGCAGCAGAAACGTCCAGCTCAAGCGTCTTCGCTCCTTTCGGATCAAAATCAACCCCAAGATATCTCCATTGGGATAGAGATGTGGATTGTTCTAATACTGAACCCCCAATTGAAAACTGGGGATCAGTAACGACCTTTAACTTCTTGGAATGGCCATCAGGGACAAAGGAGAATGCGTGGCATTTGTCTGGGTTTAGATGTAAACCTAGTCTGGCTGCTGCTGCCTCAATCCTTTTGAGGGCTGTGCTCATGCCCACCCTCGACGATGTGACGACGACTAGGTCATCAGCAAAGCCGAGGCACGACACTCGCTCACCCTCTGAGGAGAAGCCAACCTCTTCCGGAATCGCCGCAAGGACCTCATCGATCGCCAGATTGAAAATCAATGGCGATAGCGGGTCTCCCTGCCGGACGCCCCTTCGAAGGTTGACAACCTTTCCTGATTTACCCCCAACTAAAAAGCAAGTGGTGGCTTCCCTATAACCGCTCATTACATAATCTATGAATACTTTGGGAAAGCCGCGACTTCTCAGTATCCTCTCTATCGCCCCGTGGTCAAGACTATCAAACGCCTTCATGATATCCAGCGACACTAGGTGAACCTGCCTTAAAGGATATCTCGTCGCAGATAAGAGGGAATCGAGGATAACTAGGTTTTCCGCGACCCCATCTGCAGAGATAAACGCTCGCTGACGCGAGTCAAAAAGGTTCAGGCTACTTATCCTAGCTGCCAGAATCGTATGTAGGTGTCTTACGACTACCGACGTGACCGAAATCGGTCGGTAGCCCCCGGGTGATCCAGGTAAGTCTGACTTCGGGAGAAAGATAGTCCGAGAGGAACATAAGGGTCACGGTAATTTTCCCTGCATCAAGATTATGTTAAAGAATAAAGCCTGTAGCTCTGGAGGAACCGCATTCCATTTCCGAGCCGTGACTTGGTCAGGGCCGGCTGCAGAGCGAACCGATACTCGGCAAATGCTGACATCATGAGTATCGATGGGCCCACACAGAGCTTCTTCGGAGATGGGACTACTGACTCTCGTAGGAGAGCAGCCGTCATAGTCGACTCCAGAAGTACTCTGCATTAACGGTGCCCAGAATCTCTCAATCTGAGTGATATCATGGGCGATCCGCTTGGGTGAACCATCGAGAACCTCACGCGCAGCTCTGGCTCGGTTTCGCCTCCATAAGGTTTGCGTATGCGCGTACGCGATTCTTCTTTTCATTTTCTTAGATGTACGTGACCGCTTATGCTTTCGCTTCTTACGTTTACTGCGAAATTGCTCCATACTAGCTTCCGGGAAGCAGGACCGCAACCAATCTACCAATTCATCACTGACATCAAACCCTTCGAGAGCCCGTGCCGCCAAGCTGCGAAGCTTTTCGGCATGGAATCCCTCTCCGGGGACGACAGTTTCCAAAAGCAGATCTGAGACATAAGAACGTATGTCCTTCACTGCTATTGAATTGGCATTGTTGGAAGAGCCCTGGTATTCCGCAGAAGAGGAACAGCTGGTCAGAGGAGGAGACGAAACACAGACCTCCTCACCAGAATCGTCAGAAGACGTATGCGAAAAAGCGGTACGCGGTCTAAGTTCACGCAGCGCATTCTCAACTAAGGCTTTATAGTCGGCACGACGTCGAACGCCTTTAACCGACTCGAGCGATCTGCTTGGGAAGAGCGGAAGAAGCTTTTGGTTTACAAATTTCTCTCCTTTAAGGAGAGCTTCCGCCTCACTTTTTGCCATTAGGCGCAACTCCGCCGTACTCCATCTGACCTAAACGGCAGGGATCTGCACATCTCGATCGTATTCGGCACGGTGAGCTCTCTGGCGATGTACGCCCAAACCCCTTCTCGTGGAGAAGGTACGATCACACTCAGGACAGTCAACCGATGAATCCGCCACAGACAACGGACCACCGGGAGCTCCCGGGCGTGCAAACGGCGGTCATTCATGCAGTGGCAGAACGATTAAAATTAATGTTTTCATCATTGTTGAAGCCTGCCTCGTCAAAGGGGTATGGGCTGGCAACCCAACACCCCCGTAATGGCCCTCCGCCTTTGGTTACCCCTCTCCTCTTATACTGAGCGGTCGGTAGGTTGGCCGAAGCCTTGGAGAGGCCCCATGTTCGTTACATGGGGGAAGTTCAACCCAATCTGGCCAAAGCCAGAAAGGGGGCATCTTGCACTTTGCCCGAACGTGGATAATCTGGGTATAT